>JAUUDY010159318.1:0-13361 GCA_032361765.1 Panulirus inflatus
TATACATGTGTATGTGGGTGGGTTGGGCCATTCTTTCGTCTGTTTCCTTGCGCTACCTTGCTAACGTGGGAGACAGCAACAAAATATAATAAATATGAAAAAAAAATTGCAATGAGGAAAGCTGCAGCTTAATGGAGCCAACTGATGAAGAGTGACATATAAACAAGCTTCCCAGTGGCTGATAATGTTCTTATTTGTCATTAAGCTAGCATGCAATTTTACCAAGAACATTAGGTGGACAGTGCACTACTGGACCACCTAAACTACATCTCTAGGATTACTGCCCACTTACTTTAGGCCTGCAAATTGAATTATGGGCATCTCGGTAATGTCTGAGAATATACAATGCTTACTTGCAAATAAATCTAAACACCATTACCATTGTGCACCTAAGAGTTGATATTTATGTTGAACCTAACCATGTTATGGTGACAAGTGCCTACATGTTCTCCAAAATGGGTATTAGTTACTAAGTATTCCTGGGATACAAGAACTAAATCAAGGATATTAGCTTCCCTCATCAGCTCAAACACAGTTTGGTATAGAAATTTGTCTTAAGGATAAAGTTGATAAGTCTAGCAGACTCACTTTCTACACCTTAGATTGTTTGCCAGTTGATTTCTGGAAGACCTAAATCTCCAAGAATGATCAAGTCTATCCTGTACTGATCTTTGTAAACTCTTGTACATGACAGTGTCTATATCTGCTGATTGACAAGGAGGTCTACTGATGGCATTTATGTTCAACAGCAACAGATGTTGTCTGAATTTCAAAGGGGTTTAGGTAAGATCTTACAAACAGTGCACTTCTACCTCCTCAACTGTCTCTGTCACTCACAAATAATTTGTAGTCTGGTAGATTGTAATTGCTAATCAGATCATAGTTTTTTGTGTTCATAAATATTTCTGTTAACCAGTGATATCAACGTGTTCACTGTTTACCAATCAATGCAATTCAGCTATTTTGTTTCAGATGGCTCTTATTTTCATGTAATGTCCATTTAATTTTTTGGGGTGATTTGGTGACCACCTATTTTTGGTTCTAGGTGCAATGAGCCACCCAAAAGCTGCATCCCTGACATTGCTGTTTGGCAGGATGGGGAGGGGATTCGATCTGACCTCCATGGTGTGACAAGTAATATGACCCGACCTGACATCAACCTCTACCTGGTCTAAAAAAAAAAAAAAAAAAAATCCCTTATAGCTGTAAGATAATCTGATCTTTTATTCACATGTCCAAGAGTTCTGCCCCTTTATGTTGAGGTAAATGCCATCTCTGTTGTATAGTTCCTCGTCTTTTATGAACTCAGCCAAAGATCTTAAAAGCCAATGTTAGCAACTGTGCACAAGCATTTCAGCCTCTCATCCACACCTATAGTTGGGGAAGCACCAACTATAGCAACATTATCCGATCTATCTTTCAGGGTGCCAATCTGCTCAAATTTTTCTATGACATCTGAATCTGAATTCTTATGGTAAATGTCGATGCTTCCAACATTCACCACCTTTTAGTTGATACTTTATTGTCTTGAGCCTTCTGTCTAATGTGGGAAATTCTGGCACTCGGTTAGGCATGGAGTGTTCTCTTACCTCTATAATTCCCCGTCAAGTGTTTACCCAAATTTCTGCCCAGTGAGTCGCCTATAATCACCGAACAGTCCTCTTCGCTCTTTTCTTGCAAGTAGCCGAATACTGCAAATTGACTGCTCACGGGTATGGTCGATGGAGGTGGGAAGTGGTCCCATGAGGAAGGAGGAGGTTATGGAACTTGGGCGAGGGAGGGCTGTAAAGGAGGGACAGGACTGGGAGCAAGTTTAAGTGAGGGTGAGAGGAAGTGGCAGGTAGAGGGCACTGAATGTATATGGAATAAGACTGTGTAGGAATGGGTGGACCAGAATGACAGGGGGAAGTAGGCACTGGTGGAGGGAAGATAAGGTCATGGAGTGCCATTTTCAAACTCTGTATGTATCTCTTCCCTTTGTATTAAATTTTCTGTAGTCAAGGCTTTCAGCTCTGCATTCATTTCACTTAAATCACTTTGTTGAAGCTTTTCTTCCAGGCTACTAAAGTTATGCAGAACAGACAATCTTTGTCCACTTATTGTCATTAAATCCCTTGGGCAGGAATCCGAGTGTGGTAGCACAGCAGCTCAGGAGGGAAGATAATGAGGATAAGGTCATGGAGGGCCATTTTCAAACTCTGTATCTCTTCCCTTTGTATTAAATTTTCTGTAGTCAAGGCTTTGAGCTCTGCATTCATTTCACTTAAATCACTTTCTTGAAGCTTTTCTTCCAGGTTACTACAGTTATGCAGAACAAACAATCTTTGTGCACTTATTATCATAAAATCCCTTGGGCAGGAATCCAAGTGCGGTAGCATAGCAGCTCAGGAGAAATAGATTTTGTTCTATTGGTGATCCAGTGGTATGCTGTCCACCTACTATTCTCAGCAGCTCGTATCTGACTCTTGGGTATGCAATGGTAAAAATGTTTAAAGTGATTTGAATGTGAACATTACAGGTTCTGGTATATCAACTATATGTTAATTATGATTTTCTCTTAAAAACTATTCCTAGTTAATCAAATTAAAACGTTTCCCAACTGGAACTCCCTCAAAGGGATGGCCAAGGCAACAGTCTCCATAACTAGTGACCTTCATTGCCGCTTCTGCTGTTCTATAATTTGGACAGAGGATTAGAAAAGAGGTACATGTTCTTTCTGCCTCTTCCACATGTGGACTGCTGGCCTTCTGTCTACAAACATACAATCTCTCCTTGTAATATATAACACTTGATAACATAACTCACTCTTTGTAAGTCTACATATTCCTGTGGTGAGTGCTTTGGGCTAGCCCTGCCTTTTGGCAAAATGGTAGGATCAATATACAGAAGTTAAAAGCATTAGGTACAAGTAGTAAGTTGGAACATTAGGTGGATGTAGTCATTAGGAACATTATGTAGGGCCTCTGAAAATGCTGCACTACAGCTGCCCTCTGCCAGTGGCCTATTAAGAATGAGGCAAAAGGCTAAGAAGCAGAACTGGAATTCACCAGTTATGGTGGCTCTTTTGCCATAGCCACCCCATTTAGGGAGTACCTAGAAGAAATGGGCATCAGAGATAAGGTAGACTGAATAGTATTTAGAAGAATACTATATTGGAAGACCATGGGACTTATAAAGTGAAAAAAAAAAAAAAAATTTGCTAAAAAATAAAAACATGTACAGTGGAAACATTTATGAAATGTTTTAATGCCTACTAATTAAAAACTTTACATTATTCACTATGAAACATGCAGACTCTCAGTGTATCTAATAACCTGATGACTTAAAATGTAAGGAAGTTTAGGGGCATGGAAAGCGTTACTATAATCCTAACAACATACTGACAACTTCTGTTTATGGTGAAATTTACTATAATGAAGCATATTATGAAAAGGAAATAACTATCATGCTCAAAGATATAATGAAAATCATCCTACAAACAGAATCAAGTAACTGTATACCATTCTTAAAGTAAAAAACTAAATAAAAAAAATCATCCATGAAGGGAGGATGGAGAGCCAGAGGAATAAATTGGTTTATTCCCATAAGGAAGATGGTTCAGCCCATTAACCTTTTGATGCTTTGGACATTAATCTACAGTTACATAGCAGAATGCTACAGCATGAACATCAGTATACACACTTTCCCCATCACAAGTTTACATGTATGCACAAAGCAGGCTCTATTGGATAGCCATAAATAGCAAACCCATACAAAGAATGAGTAATTGTAGCTGCCTGGAGGATTGTGACCTACTGGTGACCATGCCGGATGATTGTGCTCTTTTCTAAGGACTTGCCCTTATTCAGGACTGGGTATCTGGTAAATAATGTATTTTTCCCTAAACTACAAATGCTTAACTCTCTGTTCATAATAAAAAAAAACATAATGATTTCAATAATTCATATTCATTCATCTAAGTATATAAATAATAAAGTTAAAAAATATAAATCTACATAACATGCATACAGTGGAATGGTCAATCTGGCAGTCACTGTTTTTCAAGAATTAGGAATAGTTAAGTCATATTTAAATGTTTTTTATGAATTTTGTGTATCTTTTCATAAAAAATTTTGCTATTATATTTCATAAGAGTGGAGACTGATAAAATCAGTTGTGCACTGAAAGGGTTGAAAATGTGATCAAAAATTAAAGGGTAGACAGTGCAGGAATCTTAAATTATTTATCTTCAAGGAGATAATAATATAATCATCTGATTTATGTAGTAATTAATCCCACTAAGTTTTCTGTTAACCTCTACTTGACAGTTGAATTATCAAATGCTGTTTTATCTAATGTAATTTCATTGATATACATTTATGAAGGATGATATAGACATGAGGCTAATGATAACAAGATTGAACAGAAAAATAAGTGTTCAAGTTACACATGGATATCCAATTTCTTAAGATCATCCACAGACTATAGCAAATTTATGAGAATGTTAAACTTAATACCTACTACAAGAGTGGTTTAGAGAATTCTGTCCAAGACCCTAAATAGTAGTGCCCTGATGAAGCTAAAAAGGTGGCTACTGACTAGAAGGGCTAGTTTGTTAATAAGCCATGCTGGATTCACTAGCTGTCTGCAATGAAGCAAGTATCACATTTGAAAACAAGGTGATAAAGATGGCATAAGCCTTTCTACGTTCTTTTAACTTTATACATTTCACAAAACTAAAAAAATGAGTCCGATGCTCAAGTCAAAGTCTTGGTTTGTCTTTTAACTCTAAGAAAACAGACAAAGTGCTGTAAAAGAAAATGTCCTTGTGTTACGTCATACATTTCCTGAAAAATTAGAGACAAGTCAGTCTGGTATAGTAAAAAGAATATGATTACTCCTGGTGTTTGTGTTGCTGCCAGTGAGAATCTGGAGCACTACTTGGCTTTCTAAATGGAGTTTCCTTTGATCATACTGAACATAAATGGTAAAGACCTACTCATTGCATGTACAGAGTATTTATTAGGTGGTATGGATTTAAACCGAGTCAAAAGGTATTGATAAATACCTTGTGCTTAGAAACAGAAAATATGAGATTACAATCTCATCCCTCAAAAGGCAATGACAGGAAAAGAAACTGCTTTCCCTGATGTCAAGAATTCTCCTTAGAAGAATAAGGCATAAAGATCATAATTTCACTCATTCCTAATAGAGAGACTGGACTACACATTTCTTTATAAGAAAAAACTTCAAATCATCACAGTCAATCATTTACCCTTAATATTATGTCCTTCCAGTGGTTTGGCCAGATATTTCCTGAATGAGAACCTTGGAGGCAAATGCAAGGAGGATGCCAAACGCAGCAGTGGTGATGGTTGAGTATGAAACAGTAAAGCCATACACTGTCATCTGTAGTGGAGACTTTTGCAGTACATATAACAGCTGTAGTCTCTCCTCCAGTGGACATATGAACTGGGTACAGAAAAAAGTATATGAAATATGTGTTATAAAGCTAGGAGAATAACTGATAAATAAGAAGCTTAGAGACACTAAAGAAAGACTTATGGACCTTGAAGAAACATAGTTATTGACTCTGCACATTAAAGATGATAAAGATCAGGGGGGCATAAATTGGAAAATGTTTCTTGCTCTATGATAATAAAAACTTTATGTGATAATGGAGAGGGGTATGAAGATCAGAGAAATCTGGGGAAAATTGGTGTAATTACTCTAAAAATCAACAAAATTTAATCTAACCTCTTCTTGCATCCAAATTTTATAGCAGAAATATACCAATGTTAATGGGTGACTTTTTGACTGGGAGGTTTGATGGTGGCTCCCCAAAGGACCTGGTGTGTTGTCTCTTTGCCAACAATTATTAGATGGAGTAATTACCTAATCGCCTATCAGTAATGACCTATTTATACTCTACTGGGAGGGAGTTTTACACTTGTGGGGGCCCTATTTCTTGAACACTCTCTACTATCATACATCCTCTTAAATTTATGTATGATGTCTGCAATGACCAAGACCTCAGTCAAACTGTTCTATTTATCATGGTATCACTCTCATACTTACTCAATTTCATGTTATGTCACCAGGTTCCTCCATCCCTACATTTATCATAGACTTTTCCACAGTCCACTTCATAAATCTCTTAAGTTAAAACTTATAGGATGTAATCAGGTCACCTCTTAAGTCTTCTGTTTTCTAAGGTTGGTGAATTTAAAGCCTCCAGCCTTTCTCTGTAGCTTAACCCTATTAATGCTGGTACCATCTTTGTTACCCTCCTCTGAACCTTCTCTATTTCTTTTGTTTCTTTAGGTGTGGTGACAAAACCCAAAAAGCATATTTTAGTTTTAGCCTCATTTAGGATATCAATAACTTGCTAATATTTTCTTATCCATATAATTGAAAGTTATTCTGACATTTACCAGCAGACAATTTGCCTTCCTACCTATTCTCCTAAAATGCAACTTTGGTGACAGGTTAGGGATGGTGTCTACTCCCACTTTCCCTTTCACACAGAGAATTCTGAAGCTTATTTCCTGCTAGATACTAATCATTCTGAGGCCATCTTTTGCTTAGTCCCATCCTTATTACTTTACACCTGCTTGGGGGGAATTTCATCGACCACATTTCAGACCAACTTTAGAATTTGTTTGGTCTCCTTGTAAGCTGATGCAATATACCTCACTTTTCACTTTCCTCATGACCTTTGCATCATATGCAAACATATTCAGGTAGGATTCCATATTCTCAGACAAATCATTTATACAGAACAAGGAGAGTAATGGTCCCATAATTGAATCATTTGGCACCCCACTGGTCACCTCAACCCAATTAGAAAAGGCTCCTCTGACATTCGTCCTTTGTTCCTAACCACTGGGGTAATCTGTAAAAGAGTTTTCCCTTCATTCCTGCTTGATGATCCAGCTTCTTAATCAGCCTCCTGTGTGGTAGAGTATGTAATGCATTTTAGCTGTCCAGACACAGACAGTCCACCCAGCCTTCCCTTTTCTTCAGGACCAAGTTCACTCTCTTGGAAAACTCTAAGGGGTTGGTTACACATTAACTTTCCCTAAAAATCTTGCTGTCACTCACAAAATTTCTCCCCTGCAGAAAGCCATCCACTCGCTTTCTTATAACCTTTTCCAGAATCTTACACATAACACTTGTTATTGAGACCAGTCTGTATGTGGTTCAATGCCTGTTTCCAATCTCTTTTTTTATTTGTAGGTATGACATTTGCCCTTTCTCATTCCCTTGACCCTATGCCTCTCTCCAGTGACGTCTTACACAGTAATGCAAGAGGTTTATCAAGTATATCTCAGCAGACCTCTTCAGCATAATATCATGAAAATACATTAGGACCATAAGCATTATATGAGTCAAGTCCTTTTACAATTTTGTTAAAAACTTTTCTAGATATTTCAACAATTCCCATAACCTCCTCCCCATTCCATCTCACTGGCATTGTGGCTTTAGTGTCCTCCTGTGTGAAAACACTTTTGAAGTTGCTATTCAGCTGTTCATACATCCTTATGTCATCCTCTATAAATTTTCCCCTCCGAGTACCTTAGACTGATTTGCTGCTCCTTAACAGATATCTGGCTCCTGTGTGGTGGCAGTATCATATCTAGTGAGGTTAGGAGGTGCTGCTAATGTGGTAGGCTCGAAATTGGGAAAAGTTTTGAATTTCAGTACCTTAAGAGGATACTCTAGTTTTCTAGAGTATCTGAGTTTGACCCTGCCTTCTCATGGTAATCTTGCTGTACACCCTTCTGGGAGAAACTGAAGAAAGAGGCATTGCCTAACTCCATCAAGACAATAGTAACAGTAGTTTTCCTTTTTAAATACAGATAAACACTTAAGGTGTTTGAGAGCTCTGCTGCCTCTGGGAAACACTGTGCTGGAGTGAGGCACAGAAGGCCATGAAGCAGCACTAGAGTCTACCAATTATGCCAGAGTAAAAGGGACAGGCAATTGATGGTGACAGTGCTGAATGTAAATGGGATGACTGGTGAGAGCAAAAGGAGGGAGCTTGTGAAGAAATTTAGAAGTTATAGTTTAGATGTGCTGGGGACTGGGGAAACCCATATCCTTAGGGCATATGGAGTGAAAATGGAAATGAATGCAAGGTATGGGAGTGCATGGAAGGAGTAGTGTTATGGACAAGAATGAATTTTATCAGGGAAGAGGGAAAGAAGGATGTGCAATTCTATCACAGAGTGTGGGAGGGTGTTACAGAGCATGGATGGAATGGGTCAACAATAATGTGGGTGAAAGGAAAGACTGGAATTGTGAAGGATGCATGAGTATGTGTTTATATGCCTGTGAGCATATAGACTGTGTGAGATAAGAATGAAATGAAGAGTTTCTGGAGACATTTGAATGACTGTATAAATGGTTTTGAGAATGAGAGAAACATGGTTGTAATGGAAGATATGAATGCGAAGGTAGGTTGTGATAAAATAGGCAAGATAGGTAGTAAATGGAGAGCCTCTAGGGTAAATGAGAATAACAGGAAAAAGTGGAGGAAGGATGGAGAGGTAAAAGTGTTGGTAAGCGAGAGGATGAATCTGAAAGAATGCAACATCTAAACCAGAAGTTTAGATGGAAGTACAGAATATGTAAGGATGCAATCGTGTGAATGAGGTGCTGAAAATGTTTAGAGAAAGACTATTAAAGGTTGTAGAATTAGTAGTTGGTACAAGGTCATGGGACATAAGAATAAAAAGAGAAATGCATAGAAAGTTGAGTGAAAAGTTTAGGAAAATAAGAAACTGTACTAAAATTAGGTGCAAAAGGAAAGAGGTAGATGAAGTAAGACAGGAAAAGTGAGAGGAAGAGAATACAAGTAAAAGGGCCTTTAGCAAAAAGGGAGTGGATGAGATTACAGCTGAAATGCTGAAATGTGGAGAAAGTGTAATAGGCTGGATGCATCTAATATGAAATTTAGCATGGAAACAGAAGGTTGTGCCTGAGGATTTAGTGAAAGCTATCATTACTATGTACAGGTTGTACCTCTCTAATCTGGCACTCAATGGTCCTGCACATATTGAATCGGCTGCCATTAGTTATGAAATTTAGCATGGAAACAGATGGTTGTGCCTGAGGATTAAGTGAAAGTTATTATTACTCTCTGTACAGGTTGTACTTCTCTAATCTGGCACTCTGTGGTCCGACACATTTTGAATCTACTATCATAAGTTTGTGGATTCGCCAAAATCTGTTTACACTGCAGCTGAGCTAATTAACAGTCCTGTTAATTTCTTACATTCAGTTTTTTAATGAAAATGAAAGCCAAAAATATTTAGCTTTGGAAAACTTTGAAAGGTGACAGGAGTACGGAATTAGACAGTGCACTTCTAAAGTGGTTTAAACTCTGACGTAATGAAAATGTAAGCATCTCTGGAGAGATATTTATCAAGAAGGTCAAAGTTTTTCATAGAAAACTAAAGCTGGACTGTGACTGAATATTTGAGAGGATGGTTACACAAATTTAAGTGGAGACATGGAACTTCAGGACACAGTGTGTACGGAGAAGAGCATAGTGCTGACAAGGAAGCTTACAGTGTAGTTGGATAAAAATTAGTGCTTCCTGGTCTGCATCACTTTAACTTTGTGCAATATTCCACTTAAACTTATTACTCAAAAAATCATTACTACAGGGGGGAGGGGATACTCAGTTAAAGTTTAGGCTGGGTTTCTGGAAAGTGTGACAAGGTGAAATAACAGTTTTGCATCAGATCATTGATCTGATGCTAATCTGTTTTTTCCTTTCAAAGCCCTGCATAGCACAGAGGTTAATTATGTTCCTAGGGACCTAACTCAAGGATGTTTTTTATCATAAGATACAAATAGTTGATATACAATACAATATAAATGTATATAAAAATGTTACTTTATTATAAGAGCACAGCAGAAACACAGTAATATGAAGATACCAAATATTATCTTCATTCTTGCTCATAGAAGTGGGTTGAGGTGGAGGAGCATGTGGCCAGCAGCCATCAACCAAAAAACTTAGAAACTGGCCTATCATAAAATCATCTTTGGTTAAAATAGCCACAGCTTCTTTGATAGGTTGGAAACCCTGAGACACATTCTGATTTTCAATCATGAGGAGTGAGATAAGGGCTCTCCCACAGTCCAGTGATTATTCATCAACATTTAAACAGTTCAAAACATAATTTCTTGCTAGTTCAACATTCTGATTTTCAGTCATGAGGAGTGAAATAAGGGCTCTCCCACAGTCCAGTGATCATTCATCAACATTTAAACAGTTCAAAACATATAATTTCTTACTAGTTCAAAGCCCACTCTTATCACCTGTCAGGCAGTTTTGACTAAAGACTGAGGAATTCCAGCAGTAAATCATGACTTTCAATGTCACACTTTCACAACTTTAGTGACTTCAAAGCAGAACTTAATGACTTAAAGTGAATCTGCTCCCCAAATAATTGAGAAGTTAAAGCCTAATGTCATTAAATGAAATGACTGTATATATGAGGCCCCCCTTGCATTGTAATATAATCATCATATATAACCCACACTAAAAAATGAACAAACAATATAAAACGACAGAAGGCTAGTGAATTGACAAATTTCAACTTATACTAAGCTAATAAATTACTAATTCTAACCAACCTTCAAAAGACGAAGCCCTTCCTGATTAACTTCAGCATATGCAGATGACAAAAGCGGGAGTAGGGCTAGGGGTAAGAAGAAATTGGCCATATCTATCAGCGATGGATTATAATTCAACCACAGTACAAGATTCATCGCCAACCACATTACCACCAAACAAATCACTGACATCATCCATCTTTGAAGAGCTACTGATGACAGTCTTAGACGTGCCTGCAACAAAAAGAAGTGAATTGGGAAGGGGCCTGTCATCCTTTAATGATATGTAGTTAAAGATTTATCCTGCAGACCATGCACTGTAAGTGGAAAATACAATGTAATTCAGTTAGTAAATAACAACTTTCATATGCATGAAGCATTCCCTTACTAGTCACATGTGCAGTATTTGTGATTTCAATTAAGTGCTGAAAATTCTCTGTATTTATCATTCAAGTCTCCAGTTGTGGATCCAATGCTTCCGTTCATTTTATCATGTACTTTTATTGAAAGAATCCAATCTCTTGCAATTCAAACAAAAAACTATACTTTTGCAAATGCCAAACAGGAGGTACCCATAATAAAAAACAAGAAATAAATTTTTTATGGAGAAAAATGATTATGATGAAGTACATGAGTAAATTTCATTTCATAATATGAAATATTTGAAATGTGGCAAATTTCCTTTTCTTCATACACATTGAAATGTTGACTTGCAAATGAGTGTTTACATTACTATGTAACTGTGCTATGCATGGCCCATTCTTTCTCTGCAATGCCTTCTAAGTACTCAGCTAACTTTCCTTCAGGGAACTCAACTGGTATGGCTGCAATTCCTTCCTACAGTGGAGTACAGAAGTAGAAGATTACAGCGTTCTCAATGAAGCAAAAGTTGAAATTCAAAGAGCACATGGAAAAAGGCAACTCTACCAAAGCATTATCATCCAAGCATGGTGCTCCCCTTTAGAACTGTGTATGACCTGCATGCCCAAAAGGTGAAGATCAGGAGTTACATGAGGGACAGACACATGTTATGATGATGGGAGCATGCATAAGAACATGCAGAGGGCATTTATGGATGACTAGACAAAAGATTTACATGCTGTATTGTATATATGTAAATTTTTGTCACTTTAACTTAAACCTTTAATTTCAACCATTCCACATATCATTACAATACCATCGAATAAGTCTTTTAGGAATGAATTTCTAAACTAATATCTAAATGCAAGTTTCTGAAGTTACTCATTCATACATGAAATCTGAAATCCATCAATCTAAGCAGCCTCCCTAGGGACTCAAACGCTGCTGGTAGATACACTGTTAATGAACGGTTTAACATTTACATTTATTCTATCACCAGCAGGCTTACTTTTGTGGCTATCAGTAAAATTGAGGTACCTAATCACCTTCATCTATTTTTTTGACATCTATGGTTTGTTGTACCAAATTTCTATATTAGGAAAAATGCTTATATAAAGTTACTCCGCTCACATAATTCTCATTTTCTGCATCATAATTTGTTTGAAGTTTCCACTTCTTTTTTGCACTACAATAGTTTTCTGCTTTATAACTAACTATACCATAAACATTGGAGTGGAAGGATGGAGTGAAAAAGATTTTGAGTGAAAGGGGCCTGAACATACTGGAGAGTGAAAGGTGTGCAAGGAATAGAGTGAACTGGAATAATGTGGGGTTGATGTAAACTACGGAAAGGTCTGTGGGACCTGGATGTGGAGAGGGAGCTATAATTTCAGTGCATTACACATGACAGCTAGAGACTGAGTGTGAACAAATGTGACCTTTTTCATCTGTCTTCCTGGTGCTACCTCGCTGAAGTGTGGGCAGCGATGCTGTTTCCTGTGGGGCGTGTTGGTGCTGGGAATGGATTGAAGGTAAGTAAGTATGAATATGTAAATGTGTATACATGTATATGTCTGTGTACATGTATGTACATGTGTATATGTTGATATGTATATGTACGTGTATAATAAAAGCTCTTAGTAGTATTCAAGTCTTCCATGTATACCATAAAGTTTTTGTGTTCACTTTATCACATGCCTTTTCTAAAGCTATAAAAGTTGCATACACTTGTTTTTCGTATCAAATTATTTTATAGCTACTCAAGAACAAGAATTTAGTCCAAACTCCATCTTTCCTTCCTAAATGCAGGCTTTTTCTTAAACTGATATTGTGCTATACTTAAGCACAGATTTTCAGTCATAATACATTACATAATCAAATTTTACATAATTACACATTACATAATTTGAGGTGGAAGGATGGAGTGAAAAGGATGTCAAGTGATCGGAGTCTGAACATGCAGGAAGGTGAAAGGTGTGCACAGAATAGAGTGAAGTGGAAATGTGGTGTACTGTGGTCAATGTGTTGTTAATGGACTGAACCAGGGCATGTGAAACATCCTGGGTAAACCATGGAAAGATCTGTGTGGCCTTGATGTGGATGGGGAGTTGTGGTTTTGGTGCATTACACATGACATCTCGCATACGGATATAAGTGTATGTGGCCTTTTTTTATGTTTCCTGGGGCTACCTTGCTCACGTAGGAGGTGACGATGCTGTTTCTTGTGGGGCAGATTGGTGCCCGGAATATGAATATGTACATTTATATGTATTATTATTATTATTTATCATTTATATGTATTATTATTATTATTTATTATTCATATGTATTATCCCTGGGGATAGGGGAGAAAGAATACTTCCCACGGATTCCTCACGTGTCGTAGAAGG
>JAUUDY010159427.1:0-13361 GCA_032361765.1 Panulirus inflatus
ATTAGGGCATTCACTGGCTCCTCCCGTCTCACCTCATATGGAACAAAGATGACGACGTAAAATTACTTTCTGCTACCCGGCAGAAGGAGACGAAAGGAAACCATACACAAGCGAACATGAGAAGGTATCTAACCGATAACAAGGGACTGACAATTGGATAAACCAAAGGAACAAAGGCACAGAAGAATGCAGCAAGACAAGACCCTTAGTATAACACAATGATACAAAGCAGTACAAAGGAATGCAAAAATTGCAGCAGACTAGTGGGTTCTCTCGAGGCTGCTTGTGACCATGGTAGGTATGAGATACACTCATCACCTGTGTTACCATATAGTTACTCTCCAGCTACCAGTCACCACCTGTTACTGGTTAGAAGCCTCTGCATCTCTATTGCGATTGTCAAAATAAAAGAAATACTTTCTAGATTTGCAATTTGCAAACGCACACAATCTCTGTTGCTTCCATTAAGTCGTATATCCGTTATCTGCTCGTTTTATCAAACCCGGCCAATTAGTCTTTACTTTGGTTAGCTTTATTCCCCTTACCCTGTCCTTTCTTAAACGCAATCCTTTAAACTCGGATTATAACTACCCTATCTTATTACGTAACGTACGTGGATGGATTGTGATAAGCTCATTTCTTATATCTCTGGTCTTTTCCTACTGTCGTTATCATATTTTTAACTTCGTGTTCTCTATTTATAAAAGGACTTGTCTTCAAATTTCATTTATGTTTACTTTGATTCGGAATAATTCCCTCATATATCTCATGTTCACGTAAAGATGAGATGGTAGAATTACACACACCATTTTTTTTTTTTCCCCCCCAGTTTCAACGAAATCTTCTGCACTTTATAGCGCCGTTGTAAGTTTTCCTTGTTTTCTACACCATCTGGAGAGGGAGAAGAATGAAATGGTTCCATTGTAAGTTTTGGCCAAGCAGTACACCCCGCCTTCCTCATTACCTCCGTGGGCGAACACAGGCAGAGCGAAATCCGAAGCAGACCGTTAGTGTCCAACTTTCACCTCAATAGCATCGTCAGCGAAGGGAGAGACACGACCCAGCACAGTCCTCGGGAGGAGGAGTGGGAGGGGTGGATGAGTTTCATAATGGGCTCCGAAACTGCTTCACGTTGTTCGGAACGGATTTTGCAATAAGATACTGTCTTCGACGATTCATAAACTCCAGTTGGTTCGGTTTCCCGAATGTTTCATTATCAGTGTCGTATATTCCTCATGGACTCCGGCTAGAGTATCGAGTGCAGCTGTAAATGTTTGCTGTTGTTTCCTTCTCAACTGACCCCTTTATATTCTCGTGTCTGTCTTTTTACCTTTTCGTTGCCGTCTTTGTATTTCAATCTCTCTATCAGCCTGTCTAAAACTTTATACAAGTGTTCATCTATCTACCAACCAGTTCATGCGAAATAGTAATCATATCATTTCGTTCCTTCATAGAAGGCTTTACATCAGCGAAAAATATAAGTAGAAAATTTTATAACTATGCCTTTGATAACTATATTTTCTTCAGACGATATCCAATAGTCGAGTGCAGGAGTTTATAGTGCTATACTCTTTGCCTCAGGGTCGGCAAATACAAGTGGGAGGGCCAAAAAAAAAAAAAAAAAAAGGAAAAAATCTTGAATCTTAAGAGTAACGAAGTAACTCGAGAAGCACAGAGTAAGGCGCTTCTGACATGTTGGACAGTGTATGGGTAGTGATATCAACGAAACATCTTTATCCTCGTCTTCAACTTCCCCAGAACTTGTCACGTTACAGTTGCCTCTCTCTATCTACCAGTTCCTGGCTTCGTCCACACAGGCAGGCTCTGTTCCCAAGAACGATTCAGACCCGAGTTGTCTTTAACCATTTTGGATGAAGCTGCACTGTCGAATCAACGTTTATAAACATGTACTACTAAAAATTAGAAAAAGAAATATATATCTCCCTAACCGTGTGGGTGTGCCTGATTATAGTTTGCCATTCCTGTGTATAAGGTGTAGGGAGAGAGATTCAACATTGCCTTTTCCCGCGTGAACGAGGTAGCATCAAGAATAGAAGACCCAGCTGGCCTTAGAGGGATAATTCCTCATTTGGCCTACCTGTCGGATGGCAAGGCCAAAGTTTGAAAACCCAGTTTTCTACAAACCAAAGGACGATGGATTTAGAACTGGACTAGGCTTGATCCTCTAACCACCCCCCCAACCCCCCAGCTTACGGTCAGGCTCTTGATGAGGACATTTATTCGTGACTGGAATCTTGGGCGGAAAGAAAACGAAGGCATGAGGAAAATCCTTTCACGGCGGCGCCACCTATAGACCAAACCCAGGGTTAGGACCGGATTCCAGACCGAACAGCATTTGACTTATTTTAGTATATTAAGATAAGTCTACTGAGTCCACTGGACAGAAGTTTCTCAGTGTGTACGATCATTATAGATTGTAAAACGAGCTGTTCTCGTTTACCTTATGTTTACCTTTTGGAAAAACTAGTGTAGGTTTAGAAAGCATAATACCTAAGGCGTCACATGACACTGTACACCACAGCACATAACTAGTTCGCACACCGTATGACACAAGGCGTACAAAAACACAAAGCAACGCATGATGTAACATAGCGATTCACTATGGCTAAAACACAACACAGCACAGAGGGCGCACCACACAGCACACCATAACACTGTCCTACGGAACAGAACAATACACAGGCAACACAAACAGTGTCTTACAACACGTCCATGGGGACATGAGGATGGTCCGTGGTTGCACAGCACACAGTAACCATGGAAACCATGCAACACCAGTCACAGCCCGCACGGCAACACCCGCCGTGATGCAGGCGTGACATCCATGGTAACATGACCAGGCCTCCACTGTTACAACACAGCAACTCGTAACACAACCAAGTATCCTACGTTACAACACAAAACCCCTAGTAACACAGCCAAGTCTCCACTGTTACAACACAGCACCTCGTAACACAACCAAGCATCCAGTGTTACAACACAGAACCCCTCGTAACGCAACCAAGTCTTTATTGTTACAACACAGCATCCCTCGTAACACAGCCAAGTCTCCAATGTTACAACACGGCATCCCTCGTAACGCAACCAATCCTCCACTGTTACAAAACAACACCCCTCGTAAGACAACCAGGTTCCCACCGTAACAACAAAACACCCTCTGTAACGCCACCAGTCCTCCAGTGTAAGAAACAGCTCAACACCCGACACACACACACGCAACACAACACACGACATGAACCAGAAAACAGTGGAAAACGTGGAACTCAACACATAGAAAAAAAAACAAGACGGAAAAATACAGTCATACATCACACGACACACAGTCACACACACACACACACACACACACACACACACACGGTAGTCCGCACTGCGCACAGCAACACAGTGAGCTGGCCACCCACACGCGCATTTTTTTTCTAACAGCTACCGTGTGCAATTAACCTTTTCAAGGAATCAGTTGCGATGCATCGCTGCTAAACAGCTGACTGTGCTTTATATTTTTTTTCTTTTGTGGTTTGCGACCACGAAGCCGACATTCACGGCAGCCAGGACTGGAACATTACGTATGTGTGAACCTCTGGAGTTCTACGGGAGGATCCATGTGTATGAATGTCTTGTCTTACTCCCTCAGGGTCAAGGCGAAGGTCACGCCATAATACCCAGGGGATCATACCGTCGTGCTCATCGATAGCGCCGTCGTGCTTATGGGTCGTACCGTCGTATTCATGGGTCGTGCCATCGTACTCAAGCAAGGCTCGCACCATCGTACTCATGGCTCGTACCGTCGTACTCGGGGCTCGTACTCATGGGTCGTACCGTCGTACTCAGGGCTCGTACCATCGCACTCATGGGTCGGACCGTCGTACTCAGGGCTCGCACCATCGTACTCAGGCCTCGAACCATCGTACTCGTGGGTCGTACCATCGTACTCGGGCTCGTAACATCGTACTCAGGGCTCGGATGGTCGTACTCAAGACATTAGATCGTCCAAGGAAGCACCGATTTAAGAGAATAAAGACAGCAATCCATTTTGTAAAGTCCTACATCAAAATGTAAAGAACATGGGAAGCAGTATAGCCAATGCCTATTTTTTTTTTTCTCTCCTTCCACGAACCACACCAATTTTGTTGAAGTTGCAACCCTGCCACCAGTCGAAATATGATTGGGTAACAATTTTGTGGCAAGAGTCAACGAAGGGATCTGGGAAATTGAGATCGTTCGAAAATAAATTGAATTTTTTTTTTTCCTTTTTTCATAGAGTGGGCAATTTTTGGAAAGCCTTGAATTGGATTCTGTTTTACAGTTATCGGAAAAAAAATTGTAGAAAACGGGGATATCGGCATTGGAAAGCAATGCTTTGAAAATTTGTGTAAATTATGCATCATGACTAGATCCTGTATAAACATAAGTCTCATTTTCCAATTAAGATTTGATTGGTTTGCTTTGGTTTGTGTGGGTCATAGGTCCATACGAATTACCAGAGGGTCATCAAAGCCACATCATTGTCTAGTTACATCGACCAGCAGACAAATCTATGCCACCTTCTTCAGGTATTGAAAAAGGAACGTTCTGTGACCACATAACACACTCACTTTTCAGAAGAAAGTACATGTATCCACTTATGATGGTCTGTTACGATCGCCTGAACTGCATAACTGAATACAACTGTATTCAGACACCAACAGACCATTAGGGTCCTAACGAGGCCATTTGTGACAGTGAAAGAGATCATTGACCAATGTGATAGTGAAAGAGATCAAAGTCATTGATCAATGTGATTGAGAGAGATCAAAGTCATTGATCAATGTGGTAAGAGTAGAAAAACATGTATTTTTCAGAGATTAATCATAGCATCTTTGATTAGGCCAGAAGGTAAGTTTCTCTGTGATGTAAAGCTTTTCAAAAGTATTGTGTTGATGACTGTGATCAAATAGCTGCCACGCAGAGTTAAGAGGAAAAGAAAAATGATTTTTTTCTCTTCCAGAGCCCAATCAGTGCGACATAGACACTTTCGCCTGCCGTTTGAAGGGAGGACACTGTGACCAGACATGTGGTCGTGATGAGGAATGGGTCAAGCATCTGTGTAACGATGAAGGCTGCTTCTGTTGTGTTCCAAGTGAGTTCTAACTCCCTCAGTTACCCCTTACAGGATGTGTTCAAATTTCGTTTTTTCTTTATCTATCGATTTTCTTGTAAATTTGTGTTATGTCTTGTAAAGGTATGGCATGAGTAGATACACATTTCAGAAGTGTAACGTAAACATTGGGGTCCATAATCCTTGTATTAAGTATATTGACAGGCAAGTCGACTATGATAATTTCCTCGCATTCATTTCCAGTCTATCTTTCTTTCTGTCTATGCAAATAGGATTGATCTCTCTCTATCCATCTGTTATTCTTTGCTATCCATATTTCTATCTATGCACAAATGATTGATAGCTCTTATCAATATCCTTATGTTATTCTTTAACTATATCTAAATTCCAATCTATATCTACACTTTCATGCTATCTATTTTAACCCTATTTGTCTGTCTATGTCTGCCTACTGGTCATTCTTCTATATCTCTTTCTATCTATATAACAAGCATCTTTTTCTTAGCCTTCACATGCAAGGATGATTAACCAAAACAGTACCACTCTAAACGTGTAGAATCAACCATGCCTTGGCAAATTGATCGAGCATAGCGTACCAGAGTGATTAACTGCGTCAGCATAGCAGATTAACCATAGCACGATGTATCGATTTCCCATAGTTTGCCAGAATCCCAATTAGTTGCAACAATCATAATTTGTAGGATTAGCCACAGCTGGTCAATTACCCATAACGTAAGAGATAAAAGATAATTTTCACATTACCCATAACTTGCTAGATTCTCTGTAACTTGCCAGATTAGCCATAACTTGTCAGATTACCCATAACTTGCCGGATTACCCATAACTTGCCGGATTATCCGTACCTTTTCATATTATGCATAGGTTTTGGATTGATCAACCACGGCATTTCAGATTAACCATAATACGCAAAATTCATTAACTATGGCACGGCGAAAACGACGCTTTATCTCCTATAGTTGATCTAATAAGCAACAGATGCATTTAACTGTCTTTGAATAGCACACAACATGCCACAAGGAAGATGTTTCCTTTTGCTGTATAGTTCTACAGTAGCTGGGTACACGAGGTAGGTTTGACTCCTTCCTAAACTCGGCCACATCTATTCGTGCACAACCCGAGAAGTTAAACCTTGCGCTGCAGCCCAGTAAACCAGCGTAGTTTTAACAACCCCTCATTAAAAAAACAACCATGGCCCCACTCCAGTAAAGTTGCCCTACTTAGACAGACAAAGAACTCTATAAACCATCGCTTAACCTCAGTATATTAAACCATTCCTTAACCTCAGTACATTAAACCCATGTTGCGTCAGAACTCCATAAACCACGCAGCGTCAGGACTTTGTAAATCTATGCAGCGCCATAGTTCACACATCCTACGTTTTGCTGTGACCTAATCTGTACCATAACCCAGTGTACTAGACTGTGTCACATCCCAGTTGAACCACGAACCGCAGTGTGGAACGACCCGGTAAACCAAGTTATGGTAAAACCTTCAATTCACGGTTAAACCACGAAACAGTGCACAACGACCCAGTAAACCAAGTTGAGTTCAAACCTTCACAGTTAAACCACGCAACACAGTGTACAACGGCTCTGTAAACCAAGTTGCGTTCAAATCTTCACTTCACTGTTCATATTGATGTGTATAAAAGACAATCCAGTCTTCAGGGGAAGACAAACACACACAGATACACAAACACACACAAAGGATCCTTTAACGATGTCCTTTTGAGACGTGTGGCTCACTGCAGAGTGCTCGGCTACCCCCTTCGCCTGTCGAAGCAAAGGCGGCCACTGTGACGCGCCGTGTGGACATGATGAGATGCCTCTTAAGCACTTGTGTGGCACAGACAACTGCCTCTGCTGTGTTCCAGGTGAGTTCGAAAACAACACAGCCACCAAGACCTCGTAGTCGTCACGTTTTCATCTGTGCTTTTGTTAAAAAAGAAGGGTGGACACTATTTTGGATCTGTTTTTCATATTGGTTTCCTCCGTTCATGGTAGATATTTTGTAAATCAGACAGTCCAGTATTTAGGGTTGTATACATCGTGGTGTAAAGATTTTTTCAGTTTTTTTATCTCAAGGGAAGCAGAGACGATGCCACGATACTTCTCTGTGTCTTGGCTTGAGCGGAGAATGCGCCACAGACTGTGGTAGGGACGAGAACCCAGTCCAAGGTGTGTGTGGCAGCAGAGATTGCGTCTGCTGTGTTCCAGGTGAGTCCTCTAAATATCAGGGATGTGTCTTTCCTCGTTTGATTCCTGGGCGCTACCTCGCTGACGCGGGAAACTGCGATCAAGTATTAAGAAACAGAATGGAGATGTTGCAGTGTCCAGGATCTTAACCAAGTACGATTTGTATTGCATCATTTTGTTGCTATGGTCATTGGACGTGTGCAATTAAGAGTTTTTCGCAGTGTTGGTTTAAGGGTTATGATAGAGGGTCTTTTCAACCCACATGTTCTGTAGTTGACAGGTGTTTGAGTAGCCAGTTTTGCTCAGCTATACCCCTGTGTTTTCAGTGGAGTGGTGAAACTTGGAATTCATGGCATCTCTCGTCGTCAAAATATAAATCAAGAATAGTATTCTAATAGTTGTAGAGATGAGAAATGAGTATTTATAATCTGAAGAAAAGAAATAAGTTATGCTTGAAAATGATCACTCCTTGATCGTAATTGGTTCCAGGTTGAAGTTGGGACTTATACAGGTTTCTTGCACTAATTCCTATTACCAAATTGGCAGAGTTTGATCGATGCACATCTGCCATTGGCTGCTTACTGAAGGGTGGTCACTGTGAACGGACGTGTGGTCGTGATGAGGAATCTGTCAAACATCTGTGTAACAGCAATGACTGCATCTGTTGCCTACCGAGTAAGTACTTACAGTTGTAAGATATTTGAGTTAGTCATCTTTATTTGTATCTTTTTCGTAGGAGATAAACTTAAAGTTGCAAGATATTTGAGTTAGTTATCTTTAGATGTGTTATTTTTATAAGAGATAAACTTAGAGTTGTAAGATATTTGAGTTAATTATCTTTAAATGTATTTTTTGTGGGAGATAAATTTAAGTTGTAAGATATTTGAGTTATCAATCTTTACAAATATTATTTTTCATAGGAGATAAACTTAAGTTGTAAGATATTTGATCTAGTTATCTTTAGATGTATTATTTCACAGGTGATAAGCTTAGAGTTGTAAGATATTTGAGTTATTTTTATAAGAGATAAACCTAAAGTTGTAAGATATTTGAGTCAATCATCTTTAAATGCAATTTTTAACATTGATGAACTTTAAATTTTAAAATATTTTATTTATTCTTAGATGTATTTTTTTCCGGCTGATTGATTAAGAGTTTTTTGATAAGGGTAGTATGTCTGTCTAGCAGTTTGAAAAGCTTTCCTCTTTTTGTAATTTACTTTCAGTATTGTAGTCGCATTTTGATTATTCTAGCAGTACCTTTTTAAAGCGTGTAAGTGACTTAGGTTCTAAGGGTAAGTTCTTAGGTTACGCAAGGCAGGCTAGTAATTGCATAGAACAAAGTCTTTTTGGGGTGACTTTGACAGATTTTTTGATAATCGTTCGTTCTGATAATCGTGACAACTACACATGATTTCAGCCTGGTCTGAACACACGGTAGTCAATTCCTTTTTCTCATTTGGTTGCTCTAGTTTCATTGTCATTTAATGATATTAGACGATTTTTTGTAGTGAAAACTTTAGACTTATATTTTATCATAATTTGTCTTTCATAGCAGCTATTTGAGAGATATATTTTGATTTGTATCCTTTTTTAATTAAAATCGTCCTTTTCTTTTTAATGGAAACCTCGAATAGAACTACTTAGTGTATAAACACTAAGCATTCTTCCTTTTGTCCAACGCTTCTGCTCTTTTGTTCATCCTGAAGCTATGGGGGTTTAGATTCCCATACATTGGCTTCAATGATCCTCCTGGAGTTTCCACTTCGATAGGAAAGTTAAACACATTGACAGGGGTATGTTTTTAGTCCAGTATCTCGTTAAACAACACATTAATCAACCTCTAGGACGTCGTTAAACTTTATTCTCGTTCACCACCAAGACATCATCAATGCCAGACTACAAATCAATGCCATGGGATGGGTGGAGTGTTTGCCAGTTTTTGCAGTAGGGGTGAGAACCCTTTCCAGGGTTGCGTCTGTTGCGTTCTAGGCGAGATATTTTTATCCCTCACAAAAGTGTTATTGAACAGTATTTATATCAAGAGTTCTTCATAGGTATCAACCAGGATAATCAACTCTGCTAAAGCCTCGATAGCTTCAGCCCATTCAATTCGATCAGCTGTAGAACTGAAAGCAATCCACTGTCGGTCACAGGCCAAGAAATAGGTCTTAGATAGGCTCAATTTTGTATTGTTTTTGTTTGGATTAATTCCTAGTGTAGTTTAAGTAATGGATATGATCTTAGGTACTATACAGCCATTACACAAGGACTAAAGTACAAGGTTCGACTGGTATATACTTAAAAGCAAGATGATAGTTTAGTAGCAAAAAAAGGAGTTGCTAAAGCCAAAGAAAACGAGATCATATCGTAGGACTCCACATGAATGGAAATGAGCCTAGAATTAAGTGAGTGTCACCTTAATAAGCTTCGGTCATCTGAAAAATAGCACTTATTTCATGTAAAGCCGAGCAAGGATGTAAATGATATTGCAAATTGCTTGTTGCAGTTTTTAATGTAATTAATCTAATTTGTTGCCAAGATTTTTCTTTTTCTTCAGCTGAGATTTCGTATGGTGTTGGGAGTAATATTGATCCACAGGTCTGCGTATCGACACATTAGTACACTTGGGGGTAAATATATACAATAATCTTGTGGAATATTTAAACTATTGGTCTCCAGATGTGGGAAAGAAAGATGGTTTAGCAGAGAGTATGTTAGGAGGATATTATAGACTCCCTTCTATCTCCTGACCTCAAACCACCCACCATCTGACCTCAAAACTCCCACCTTTTCACCTTAACTCCTACCTCCTCTCTTGACACATCCTAACTCCTCGATTCCCCTCAACAACACCTGATTTGTCAGTGCTTGCTCTAACTCCAGCACCACCTTATACCAGGACGATACTCCAGCATCTGTGTTGCTCTGGCATTTTGCAACTTCTGTCACTGGAAATGTTACCTCAGTCTACGAGCAACGGCAGCATTACTCATATCAAAACCACCTCTAATCTAGTCGTAAATTATTCGTATATAATGCACCTCTTTCTAGGCAGGATGTAAATACAGATTTGACTTGACTATAGCCAAAACACCAGTTGTGAGAACTGGAGACTTTCAAGAGCCATCAGGGAAGCTCTCCTTGCCTTATGATTGACATATTAGAATCTAGTTCCAGCCTCATGCAATGGCTGAACGAATTCTTCATTGCAGAGATCCCCCAGTGCAACGTCACCACCTTTGCCTGCCGGACTAGCGGTGGTCACTGTGCTCAGAGGTGTGGTCATGAGGAGAACCCCATCAGGCACCTGTGTACCACTGCCGACTGCCTCTGTTGTGTTCCAAGTGAGTACCAGCGTCAGGGAAAGGGTTTGGTTGAGAGTAGTTGATTCTGTTCTTCGCATTTGTGGCAACTTGGATAAAAATCTAAGAACTGTATGAGGTGTGAGAGATGGCGAGTTGTATATGGCGAAATCCATTGGCGGTTTTTGGGTTGTGGATCTATTCTAATTACGTTTATACATTAACAAATGAGTAAGGGCAGAGATCTGACGTACACATAATCCGACTAGCACTTAAAGGGATTCCTGCATCTCTGTGCTTCGCCATTAATGCAAATTGCTACAAGTGGTGTTAATCTAATCTAGATTGGGTTAGCAAGTCTGTTATCTGTCGTCCCACTGGTTAATGTTAAATGGTAATGTTAGGTTAATTTATTGCTTGGGTTTCCGGTAGATCACGGTCGCCTATTTTTTCATTAAAAAAACATTTTCAAAAATTGGACCGTGCTTTTAATTTGGAATACACTTAGGAAATTATAGCAAGCGTTTCGGTACGTATTTAGGTCTTACAATTCTTTTATTTTCTTCATATCTGGAGTGTTTTAGATAACATAGCAAGAAAATTTGGTTCTCCCTTCTCATATCTTCTACATTTTGTTTACTTCTACATTAAATATCATTCGCTCGTACCGACCGGAGAGTCCATTAGAACTGTAATGGACGCATCCCAAGCCTCTCCAACGACCCTGGCTTGGACACAATTTGTATATCAAGTTCTTTATCTCTTAAAAGCCGTCCAGCCGTCGACGATAGTGTGTCATGAGCTATTGAGATAAGAGCATTGATGATGATAAAGCATCTGTGTTATCCAAATTCTGGATATCTAGCTGGCGAATGACTTAGACTTCCTGATAAAAAAAAGAGTCACAATGTGATCATGATGATTGTTATTTTCCCGAGTCACGGCCAATTAAATCCTCTATAAAACAGGATCCAGGTTGTGTGTTGTGGTGTTTGTCCTATTCGTTCGACTAAGTGATAGTGTTTATAGCTGGCTCTCTGGGTAAGGTGTCGCGCAACACTGTTACTTAGAATTTGACCCAAAAGTTGTGGTTAAAAAGTGTTAGTTGCTGGAAATTTTCCACGGGGGACATGTTCATAATAATCTTTAAGCATTGTCGTCTATACATTCGTTTGACGTGTTATTTTAGGACTATAGAGTTAACATGGGTCTTGCCCAATACACTCGAATCCATCCATTTTCCCTCTTTGCCAACCTTCCCTTAAGGGGTACATAGGTGTCCTAAGATCTCCGTCAGTTCCCTTGTTGATGAGCTGCATATGTACATTAGTCAATGGACCTTAGAATTACATATGTTGATACTGAACACTTTACAACACACAGGTATTGTGCTTTGCTCGCTACTTCATCATCTTGTGGGCATCTCACAGGCTTATGTACTATTTCGTTACCATCCATTGAACGGACAGAGTTGGATACTGACTATGGTATGGGTTGAGAGCTTTGTCCAGGGTGTGTGTGTGTGTGTGTGTATGATACAGAGGCTACGTCTGTTGCGTTCCAGTAAAGATATTCAGACACTGTGAGGCATCTATGCCTCAGTGTCTGATGAGCATTTGAAAGGCTTATGAAGGAAGAGGAAGAAATTGTTGGTTTAAGGTTTGAAGACATTATACATGTATTCCTCTTTGTCTAAACTGCTTAATCCATTAATTAAGGTCCTTTGTTCTTACTTTGTGTTAAGTATATAATGTAAGTAGTTAAGATCTCATGAGCTCAGAGGGAGAAAATAACGATTAGATGGGTTAGTGTGTTATTGTGGAGTTTATACAGCCATATGTATGAATACTTGAAACAGATATACATAGTGCCTGAGGCGTGGGTATGTATGAATGAACGTATATGCGTATATATGTATGTGTAGGTGTTACCGGGCTCTGCCTGCAAGAGTAAACATCGCGAGTGAAAAGTCACCTTTGGTGAGACTGTATCACTCTTAAGGGGCCTATCATCTAACTCAAACTGGCTGTAGCGCAGCCTCGGAACTGCATGAGCTCCGGGAGAGGCATCTTTGGGTAGTTATGAATAAATACATAAATATATACAATCCACTGAAGGCACCTCTCCCAGGTGTGCAAAAGACGATACGTGTAGGGCAGAAGGAAACCTTGTGTGCGTCCTTGTCGGGTGCTGTTCAAGCCAAAATATCTCCCACAGGAGGACGGAAGATCCAAGAAATGAAACCCCAACGAAGACTGAGGAGCTCAGCAGTAATGTACCTTGCCAACATGACGAGACTGAAGGACCAAATATAAGCACACGAGACTCCTCTCTGCCTTTGGGTGTCGAGGATCTGGGACACAGGAATTGTATCTTCAGTACAGGTGGACCACGTCTGTGTACCATGAAGCCTTGAGCCTTCTGTCATTTGATCTTGCTCAAACACATCATCAAGACAGAACAGCTTCTACGTCTAACCGGAAAAGAAAGTGTGTGTGTGTGTGTGTGTGTGTGTGTGTGGGGCAAAAGTTTCATTTGCGTCCAAGAAGGAGGTGTTTCAGCTGTGCCTGCGGACGTAAAACCATCGCCACGAGTCTTCCCGTCGATGCATGTCACACTTTGAAACAAAATATTCCCCCCAGCCGCCCCACCAGGTTCTTACAAGTCTTGTGGCGATTCCCAATCACTAGTGGCCTGCCATCCCAACACACACACACACACA
>JAUUDY010159536.1:0-13360 GCA_032361765.1 Panulirus inflatus
TATTACCACACATCTCTCTTACCCTTTCATTACTTACTCAATCAAACCACCTCACACCACATATTGTCCTCAAACATCTCATTTCCAACACATCCATCCTCCTTCGCACAACCCTATCTATAGCCCACGCATCGCAACCATATAACATTGTTGGAACCACTATTCTTTCAAACATACTCATTTTTGCTTTCCAATATAATGTTCTCACATTCCACACATTTTTCAATGCTCCCAGAACTTTCACCCCCTCCCCCACCCTGTGACTCAGAAATATTATATCAAGATAATTTGTCTGAAAATATCTATGAAGTTCTTTCAATCAAATGATATATATTTCACATAAATTCTTCATTATCATGGTCTGAACTACTTGAGCTCTTGTATCATGTGAACATAAAACACACAACATTTATAAAAAATTACAAAAAAAAAAATTTCATTCTGATTCACAGCATTACTGTTGTACATCCTGAAAACCCTTTTCTGTCTAAAGACTTTCTAATACATGTCACCAATCTGAAATTGAATACAAATTATCACACATGAAACAAAATACAGCCATAAATAAAATATTTGGAACATTAAGGATGGTGAATATTATGACATCCTTTCTGTAAATTTCTAAAAAATCTGTCATTTCTTATTCATATCAAAACACTAACATGCATTTTGTATAAAATTGAATTAGCAGTGATTTTTTCTAAAATAATTTAGCAAAATATTATTAAGGCTGCTGTACAAAATTACATTAACAGTACTTCTGAATACCAAAGATTCCAGCATAAACTACTGTATACGGTACCTGTTGTCTATCCTTTATCAATTTCGACTCAGGGTGGCTAGATTTAACCATGGAGTCCGCCATGGTGCCCATTTCCTTCACTATACCACTGTAAGTGTCGATTTCAAGCTCCAGAGCCTGCATAGAAAATACAAGTTACAAGAAGTGAAAGCTAACATTTGCATGTGCCCTGTGCAACAGAATTATTTGAAATAATGATGGAGAGACTTGCAGATTTTCCATTCTTCTCAGATTTTTCAATTACTTATGTGATTGTAATTTCATCGTACTGAATTTAGTCTATTGGGGCACATATAGAATGGTGAGTAATATTGTGAAGAGCAGAGCTGAAACATGTTGAATAGATCAGGGGAGTGTCTAGAAATAGGAAAAAGTGGGGGTAGCTTGCTTAATCCATTCCACACTTGCTCCTCCATATCAACCCACTTCTATAGGCAAGCCCTACAACCATCTCTGATGAGTGTTCATGTTACTTATAAAGACTTTATATAAACATTATAAATGTACACATACTATACATTAACTTATTTTTTCTACCATAAATAATATTTCTGAGTTAGATCCTAAGGAATGTAACTAACTTGTACCCATGAGTTAGTACTGGAAATATATGTTCAATTAAAATTGTTTGACTAAGAGTTGCATTTTCCAGGAATACATTTCTGACATTAACTGGTGCTAACCTATATATTTCTAACTGCTGTTACAATATTCTAACTCTTTAAAACATTCCAAAACATGAAACCAATCAAATCACAACATACTTTCTACAGATTTTCGTTTCATACTCTTAATTCATGCCAGAATTTAATTGTATGACCTTTTTATCTTTTTAACTTACCTTATGCTTTGCTAAGAGTTTTCGAGCCACATCTTCATCCTTGCCATAGTCTTTTGTCTGTAAAATGTTCCGTTTCTCGTTCATCCATGCTTCAATCTCAGTGACTTCAAAAAAGTATTGTTGAGCCTTGAGATTAAGTTCTAATTTCCTGCTACGCTCATTAGCTTCTGCCAGCAAATCATCCCATGCCTCTTGTAGCTCTGCACAACGACTCTCGATCTGATATAGGTATTAAATTCTTAGCTTGTAATTCATTAACACTACATTGCATTATGTTTTACATTTACAAAGATCTTGAGACTTAAGAATTTAAAGACTGTTTATGAAAGAGCGATGCATTGTGGAAGGTGTTAACGATATATGGTGTGGGAGGAAAGCTATGAGAAGCAATAGAGAGTTTTTATCAAAAATGTAAGGCACATGTATAAGAAAGAATAAGGAATGGTGAGTTGTTCCAGAAGGTGGGTCTCCATCTAAGGTTTGATGTCACCGTGGCAATTTAATCTGTTTATGGATGGGGTGGTCAGGTAGGTGAATGCAAGTCTTAGGGAAAGAGGCAGGTCTGCAATGTGTTGTGGGTGGTGAGGGCCTAAGGGTTGAATCAGATACTGTTTGCTGATGACATGATATGTGTGACAG
Organism: Panulirus inflatus; assembly: GCA_032361765.1. Taxonomy (NCBI): domain Eukaryota; kingdom Metazoa; phylum Arthropoda; class Malacostraca; order Decapoda; family Palinuridae; genus Panulirus; species Panulirus inflatus. The sequence continues at coordinate 2,283 of JAUUDY010159536.1, forward strand.
ATTCAAGTGAGAAACTAAAGAAACTGGTTTCTGAGTTTGGGAGACTGTGTGAAGGAAGAAAGCTGAGATTAAATAAGAATAAATCAGGTTCAGCAATGGAGATAGGTAGGTTAATTAGAGTGCAAGTTTGAATATGGGAATGAACATGGCAGCAAATGCAACCATGGGAACTGGTTGCATTTGTGGAAAGAAAGGTCATTGTCCATAAAGGTAAAGGTAGGTATGTTTGAAGATACAGTAGTCCTAATGGTGTATGGATACGAGATATGGGTCCTAGATTATATAAATACTGATCAGGGTGGATGTGCAGGAAATAAATTGTCTGAGGACAAGGAGGGTTGATCTCTTAAGAAATAATCGGGTAAAAGAGAGATGTGGTAGCATGATGAGTCTTATGTGAGAGATGCAATAGTTTACTGAAATGGTTTGGACATGAAGAGGGTGATTAAGGAGGTTAACATGTAGGAGGGGGGTGTGAAAAGGCAAATGAGGGCCCTGGGGAACATGTGGAAGGATGGGAAGGGGAAAATGCTTTAAGATATCAGAGCCTGAACTAGGGAGGGTGTAAGGCATGCCTAGGATAAAGCAAATTGGAGCATTGTGGTACAAGGGGATAACATGCTGTCCATGAGCTGAACCAAGGCTTATGAAATAATCAGGGGAAACTAAGGAAGGAAGTCAGAGGCCAGGTGGGAGATAAAGTTGACATGAGCAAATGAGAGCATTTGCATCTTTGTACCTAGCACTGCCTTGCCATCAATGGAAAGAGCAAACAAGTATGAAAAATGAAATAATAACAATATTGTAAGAATTAAAACAATAATAGAAAATCTGAGTGGTGAGAAATATAAAGAAGAATAAAACATGAAAACAAATTCTTATATCAAACTGCTTCTCTGGCCTTACTGACACACTGTTAGGAACAAATGAACAACTTCTCTCGCATACATTCACAACCTACCTGTCATGCATATTTCACTGAAACATGAGTCTACTATCCACAGCCAGGCCCATGGATCATTCTGTGGCTTACCTTGACCACTTCATATGCCACTGTTCAGCCACTGACTGTATGTTGACCAGTGAATTTTCTAAAAGCAAATATTCTGAAGACTATACTTTTCTTCTTGTCTCCAGTAATTCTCTGTCAACAAGAAACACTACCTCATCTATCAAAAACCTCAACCCAAAGTACCAGCCAATCTTAAATGCCTGAACCCAAGATATCAGAAAAGTGGTCTTCACTGCTAGCCTATCTTAGGAACCTCTTATTGGGGTACACACTCCTTAAATGACTGCAATGCTCTTTCAACACTTTTAATTACTACTATCCATGTTTAAGTCTCAGAAAATTCTTTAGTGTGGCATTTGGGGCTGTGCCATGCACCTTTCCACGACAAATAATTTTCCACTTGATTTCTGCATTAAGTTTCACTTCTATTCATTTCTGCTCCGTTTCCCTTGCTCATAGGTTGACTACTAGGAAGAATGTGAACTTTGAACTACTAAATTACTCTTTCTCCTCTCAGATGATCCCAGTGAGAAAGACTCTCTTTCTCCCCCCCAATTCCTACCTCTCTTTACTCTTATACCTCTTGTAATGCAGTCTGGGGGTTGTACAAGAATGAATGTTATGGCAGTCTTTGCTAGACCGTGATTTCAACTTGTGACATAGGCAATTAACCTGAGGGTAAACAGTTGCAAGCAGAGGTTCATGGACAGTAATCCTGTCCTTTAGGATAAAAGAAGCCATTAGACAAGGTATCATTGGGATCTAACCAATTATTTGCCCCCAACCACACACACAAAAAAAGTTCTTCCATTCCTTGCTCAATGGTTTCCTGTTTAAAAAGAAACAGTTTTTCAAAAGTCTAAAACATTTTTTCCTCAACAAACTTATTCTTCATTTATCAATAATCTTTCTCTCCTTCAAATACCTTTCATGTAACAATAATATCTTGTAGACGCAGTCAAAATTTCTGTGATAATTGGGGAGTTTTCTTTCTTGCTTAGTCTCACTCTCCAAATCCTATATTTTTTCCATTCATTTACAGTCCTGGTTTACCAAACTAAAATTTCAGTCAGCCATCCAAACTTGAAATACCTTCAGTCATTCATAGAACACAAACTAACAGACACTAGATAAGCAAAGAGTATTTTTTTTTTCAAGACAAAGACTATCCTAAATTCTAAAATTTTAGTTACAAGGAAATGAAGGGTCTAACTTTTGTGGATTGATGTTAAAAGAATAACCAACCTGCCAGGTAAAAATATATCTAATCCACTTATAAACTATCATTTATACCCTTTGATTTCATATTCCTATCAAATATGTTTACATAATGCACTCAAGTTATCAACAGTCGATGGTCAAAATCTTACCAGAGCCTTTTCAGGGTGCTGATCTTCTATCAGTTTTTTCCCCTTAGCCATTGTCTTTGTGATTTGAGGCTGATGTCCCTGAATCTCTGCTTTCAACTTTATATGTTTCTTGTTAAGGGTCTGAGCTTCATGAAGATTTTGTCCTAGTACCTGAAGACAAAAATTACCAGTGATTACTTAATAATTGTTAAACTTTCTTTTTCATTATGGCACTGATGACATAATATTTGACAAGCTTTCATCTCCTACCATGAACATTATATTTGCTCCATTACTTAATTACAATAATTTGTCATAAAGATACAAATATGATATATCTGAAAATATGGTCACTTTTATGAATATCATCATGGTCATTAAAACTAATAGCTTCTTGGCCACCTGACAGTCCTTTAAGTGCTGGCTCACTAAGCAGCTGTCACTAACCCTCCCAATACCCAGGGAGGTAATACCAGAAATATACCTCCCTGGTTGGTGGCTGCCTATTAACTAATACCTGCTGAATCAAATCAAACGTACTTAAAATTATGATTCAAGAGCATCAATTCATTATGAATTTTATATAAAAATTTGCTTAACAAAAATAAAGATACAAACTTTTGATGTGGCCATTGGCACATGTTCCTTGATCCACTGCATCTCAGCATCAAGCTCAAAATTGAATTCGTGCCATCTTAATGATTCCTCAAGAGCAGCACGGCGTCGAGCGGCTGGTTCCTGTAAATGAGATATTTTCATAATATTAAACATTATGAAAATCTGGTATCAGCTACAGAATGGATGTGAGCAATTGCAACCTTTCTTCCTCTGTTCCTGGAACTAGCATACTAATATGGGTTATGATAAACAAATATGAAAAAAAATTATACAGGAAACAACTATAGAGCGAGTTTGATTATTCTTTATGAATAAGAAACCTTGCACTTGTGTTATGATAAAAAATTAAAAAGCCATCCAATTAATAATCTTCACATTATTAACAATATTGGAGAACTTAAAATGAAAATTTCAAACCTTCAGCTTCTGGAAGCGATTCTTTGCTGATACACAAGAGGCTTTGATATTTTCTGCATCGAAGTGTCCATCATGCACCATTTGATCACCAGTAGCACACATTTCACTTATCTTTCTTTCCATGGCATTCATATCATTTTCTAAATTCTGCTGTTTATTCATAAGGTCCTTACATGACCGAAGATCTGACCCGACATCTTTGTTTTTCAAGGCAGATTCTAAAGCATCCAAGTTCTTTGCTGTCTCCTCAAAGTTTTTATTATACGAATGCTGGCTATTGGCTTGATGAAGCTTCATACCCTTCTCCTCTGTCTTAGAACAAAGATCTTTCCATTTCCTGTTCAGGTCATCTAAAGTCTTTCTAATGTCATCAGACTGGTAATGTTTCATGCTTATCAAGTCTTGACCAGTTTTGTTGAGCCGTCGCAATTGTCCTTCATTGGCATGAAGTTCCCTTTCAAAGGCTTCATGTTTCTGCATTTTCCTTTCTAGGTTAGTGAGATCCCTATATGATTCATCATCTGCCAATTTCTTTTTATCTGCCATCCATTTATCAAAGTCATCTGCATCTGCTCTGAACTGCTGATATGCCATAGAACCATTCAGCTTTTCTCGTCTTGCCCGCGCTCTTTCCTTGACAGCAACTCGTCGGTCACGCACCTGAAGGAAAAGATTCATGCTCTGATAACAATATAAACAATGTAGTTATAGTCCATGTTTCAAATCAATTTGCCATCAATCTATCTCCTATCTACCTATCATTAACTTTATTTCCATCTCCCAAGGATGGATCAGGTACATACAATCTTTTAAATGATTCCACATATCCTCAGCTCCTGCCCAATATACAAAGAGAAACAGACTTTCTTACTTATATAGGATGATAATTCAAGTAAGACCGAAATTTCCATTCACTTTTCCATTCAATTTTTTTTTTCCATGATTAAGTACCCACCATCATCATCATTCAAACTGACAAAAAATGCTGCAAAGCTCAAATACTTAAAAGGGCAATCCCTGTAATGTTCACTATCTAAAAGTTAAGTTAACTAATACCTGAGATGATTAGACATACCTGATCCCTACGCTCATTGATATACTTTGCATCATAGTGTTCTGCTGCGATCAACTTATCAGCCATTTCACTAAATGTCCGTAACCTTTCATCCTGTGCCATCAGAGTATTTTCAAAGTCATCATGACGTTTCAGAAGGGCTTCTACGTCATCCAAAGTGCCCTGATTTAAGAAATACAATTTGTTCATTTAGTGTTCATATCTATAATTCCTGACAGTTCATGGAAACCATGAATAAAAAGCCAAAAATATTGCAATTGTGTATAAATCAAAATATAATTTATCCTTTTTCAAACTTATATCGCAACATATTTGATAATGCACAAGACTTCCAATCACAATTTCCTGAAAGACAAAATACATGATTTCTGCTAAGTGTATGGAAGCACCGCAAATGACAAAAAATTACCCCGAGGTCCTTATAGTCCAGAAATGCTTCATGTGACCTTGTTGCTGCATCTATCTGGTCTGCTTCCCTATTGAAGAGTTGTAAGTCCATACACTGCCTTAACCAGTCACCTTTCTCTTGCCAACCACGATGTATGGCTCGCTGCTCCTCACCTAGCAGTGCCATCTGTTGGGATGAGTTAATATGGATCAATAGTTACCTGAGCAAGCCTATTCAATAGAAATCACAAATGGTAAAAAAATATCTTTATCACTCATCACACACATAACCCTAATTAGAATCATTTTCACTTGAAATGATGAAACACTCTCTTGAAAGAAATAATAATCTTACATTTATGTTCCTGCATATAGATTTTCATATCATCTTTGCATTAAAAGATACTTTCTAACATAATCCCATACTGTAGGTATCCTTACATATTTTGATCCTGTCTTGCCTCTCCAGACATTCTTTTTTAGATATTCAACTACTTTTTAGTGCTTTCTGGCACTTCTCATCATCCTTCACAGTGTCTTTAGGCATTACAGAGTCTGTAGGGGTGAGGGGGACTGGGAAGTGAGTCAGTTGTTGTTTGCTGATGACACATAATTGGCAGCAGATTCAAGTGTGATACTGCAAAAGTTGGTGTCTGAGTTTGGGAGTGTGTGTGTGTCTATGAACTTGCACCTGAGCTTGGTCGTCTGTTCCATTTCTACTTAAAAACCATAAATTTTCCTTCTTGGAAGCATGCATTGGTACATCCTACCAAGAAGGGTGACCGTTATAACCCCACAAACAACTCTCCTGTTGCTTTGACATCTACCATTTCCAGTTTCTATGAATCCATGTTTCACTTCAATACTGGACACAGGTTTAGGTATTGAGAGTGGTTAGGAAGTTCCATGTCCCCTAGATGCAATTTTCCTCTATTTTCTGAACATTTTATAGTTACTATGCTTCTGCTACTGTTAGTAACAATGTAAATAAGTTGTTCATTTGTGTCACATTAAAGCAATTTTAAACTTGCATCACATTATGACAATCTTAATACAAGAAAAAATTTCAAACAAGTGTATCATATAAACATGATATCTTGATAAATAATATCTTTTTTATAAATCAAAGTCAATTCCACCTTAGGAGTTAACAACACAAACAAATGAAAAACAGCCCATGTACACACATCCACTCTCTAACTGTCATGTAGAATGTACTGAAACAAGCGCTTACCATCCATGGCGAAACTCCACACACTTTAACATGATTAATCTTACCGACTTTATATACACAGGTTCAGTCCAACGGCAGCACATAGCCTCCAAAAACCATAATGCTCAAATCCCTTCCTTCCCATGCATGCCTCTTACCTGCCAAAATGCTCAGGTCCTGATACTCTCATGCCTCCCTCAATCCAACTTCTATCTCCTTTTCAGTCTCCCCTTCTTCCATGCTTCTGCCACATGTGATACATAGATCCTCTTAATCACTAGTACATTCATTCTCTCTACCAATCTGAATCATTTCAGCATAACCTTGAGAGCTCTCTTGATAAGACTGCACTCACTAACACTTGCCATATGCTGACCTCAAGCATTAATTTTCAACACATACACCCTTTTTTTTTTGCATTCAAGGCCAAAGGCACAACCTTACATCACTAAAAACAGTCAGGATTACTATACCTATAGAAAAACCCATCTTTGCCCACAGAGAAACTGACATGTACTTTCTCAAACTTCTTAGTGCACCCATGACTTCATTCCCATCTTCCACCTTTCACTCAATTCAGCCCCATGGTTCTATCCACTGCCATATTACCTTCCACATACATCTGTATCCCAATGAACATCGCGTTAAAAATTTGCAGACTATAACAAAACAAACCTTTTCTTGTACTTCAGTGAAGTCAGGATTCCTCTTGACAAGCTTCTCTCCTAGCTGAATGAGTTCATTAAATTCATCCTGGTGAGCCCTAATGTCATCACCAAGATCTTGGTGACTCTTTAGAAGGTGTTCTGCAGTGGTTACATCCCGGGCAGGTTCATCAGAATTAAGGGCATTTTTGACATCACCTACCCAGTTAATAAGACTCTGCAAAACAAAATATAAATCATAGTATACATTTCAAAAATGTATGTCAAAATCATGCAGAAAAAATCTTCAAGTCAGTGCCAGTTACCTTTATAAGGTATAATTCAGCATTATTCTAAGGAGACATTTTCCTATACCACTCTTTAGGAAAACAATCTGCCTATGTTTAAGTTATGCAAAAAATCAATTGAGAAATAAATTTTTTGTTGCTACTCACTCCAAATAAGTAAATACAAAACCTCAAAAGAAACAACATCCAAGCCAATGATATTTCATTATAAATTCCTTGATCCATGCTCTAAGCCTGTTATGAATTCCATCACAAACACCATTTGCTAAACAGGTAAATGAGCTGGATTTTTTGGAAGGTATAAGATGGAGAATTCCCTGTAGTAAGGAACGGAGATGCTAATTAGATGAGCCTTCTCAAAATGGGTTGAGGTTACCAGAGGAGGTCTAAGGTCCATGGCTCTCTGTGATCTATGTTACAATCTTGCTAAACATGTAGGCAGATAATGCTACAATCATAAGAGAAGTAAAGAATGATGAAGATTGCATTCACAAACACAGGGACTTACAAAACCTCCAAAATTGGTTAGATACATGACTACCGAAATTCAAGCTACATAAATGCAAAGTGAAGAAGATGGGGAATGGTGAGAAAAGGCCTAATATAACATAAGAAAAACACAAGAGTGATCTGAGAAGGTATGCCAATCATCCAAACATCTCATCCATCTGTATCCTAAAGAGAATTTGAAAGGCCTTGTGCTAGAAATATGGCAGAGGATTAAGTTTCAGCTGCAAGGTTGAATGGTGGAGACTAGAGGTGGAATCATCCAGATTTAGAAAAAAGATGATAAAAAGAACAGCTTTATCAGTTCAAGAGTTAGCTATAATTCAATTTGGTCAAAAAAAAGAGGTACTATGGTTGGTAAAAAACTACAAAGATATATCAGACAAAGGCAAATCAGTACACTTTCTCTTTATAATATGCCTGACTACAAAAATGTCTTTGCATTGATTCCAAGCAATAATACAGATGAAATGAAATTCAAGTTAAATTTTCAGGCCCAATATGCTCTGTCCCTGATGCAACAAGCATCACAAGAATAGCAATAATACCAGTATTGACAGGATAAAGATTTAGCGAAAAAGGGATATGGACTCCATCCTACACAAGGTGTTTTCGTTATATGGTGTGCATAACTGGAATCATCCTGGCTAAAGAAGCAAGAATGGTTCTAAGAAGGGTTATTAAGTATATAAACTGAACACAGAATACTATTTTGCCCTCCTAAGAGCAGAAGTTGAGATTCTGAGGGAAATACTGGGTTAATATATTCAGATGGAAATGACAAATAAATCAGTGCATCCATAATGAGAGGGATCACTGTACAGAAGAGATAAAGAGTATATCAAAGGAAAGGTCACTGTGATCAGGAACTTGAGTTGGGTGTTTGGTAAGTTGTTCCAGAGCATGAAAGTGCAAAAAAGAAAGTGCCCTGACTCTGCTAGGACCAACCCGAGTAGAACCAAGCCAATCACTGTAATGGAAAAGATTATAAAGAGGAGGTAAGAAAGTCTACTTTGGAAAACCTTGAGATACATCACTCAATGGAATACCTACAAAACAATTGTCAGAGTATTCAAAGAAACACAGCATAACAGCAAGAAATAATTCCAAGGATGAAGAAGAGTGTGGAATTCATCTAGGTTCCCTTGTAAGCTGATACAATTATCATTATATCAGATGCAATGAAAGAATTTTGTGTATGAGAAGGTATGAATGGAGATGATAGTCTTGATCAATATACTCAGAGAGCAAAGTGAAGAAGTAAGAGGGACTTATATATGTAAGTGGAAGTTCAAGTTTCATTTAAACACACGAGGCACTAGTTAAAGATGCGTATGAGTGATCATAATGTTTGTATGTACGAGATCCATCCCATGAATTGGGAGTGGAATTAATGACAGAAACAGATAGATAGATAGACAGATAAATACACATGTATAATGATACCCATTAGGTAATTCAAAAACTGCCTAAAATGATTTTCCAAGCTATGTCAACGAAGAGCAGTGGAAAAAGAAAAGCTTTACTCTGATATGTTCACTAATGCTTGTATCCAAAATCTTACCTTAGCAGAGTTAAGAAAGATCTGCTGACCAACAGCTTCCTCTAAGCGGTTCCTCCTTTCAACAGCTTTGCCCTTAAGCTGTCCCCAGTACTGCTGGACCTCTGCTTGTCTTGCCTCTACAGCATGTCTCTCGCGTGGGTATGATGCCTTTACTGAATCCGCAAGAAGATTTACACGTCTCACCTTGGGTTACATTGAAAAAGATCAATACTGTACTTTGACCTAGTTACTTTTACAGGGAGATGGAATATAAAAAGAGTGACTTAATAAATATGTGCAATGGGAGAGAAAGAGGACTAATCTGATTATGATGGGAGGATACTACTAAAAATAAAGAAATCTTACTAAAGGCTACAAGCTAAAGTCACAAGGAATATAATAACCTGACATGCTCACCTAATAGCAACTAAACATATGCTTGCAATCAAACAAGCTAACAAAAATGGATGGTTAATCTGCAAAGCATCCACCCAAACAGCTGGGTGGAAGAAGAGGGAAGGGGGAAAAATATGAAGTAAAAATGCATCATTACATACATCAAGTGAATTAACACTCCTGTCCTGCCTCTTAAACACATACATTAGTCAAATCTTGTTTATAAAACAAAACATTCATATTCGTTATACACGTAATATTCTCATCTATTAAATCCTAATTGCCGGATATCGTATTACAACGAAATATTCCTTATGTCCTTTACATTCATAAACTATCTCCAAAGTCCTCCCCACAACAGCTTTGAAAAATCTAACTTTGTTCCAAATCATTCGTCAGTTGAGAAGCATTTGTTATAATAAGATCTCTTTACTTCTAGGTCTTAAGATATGAAATGTTTCCTCTCCCCTGTTTCCTCATGGCAAAAATACAACCCTAAACAAAGAAAGCTTGCTGTGTGTCCATCTTTGTAGGTGCGAGTGTTTACGAGTGTTCATGTTTGTGAGCAAACCTCCTTTAAAACCTTGATTTTCTTCTACTTAAGCAGACAATTAGCAAAATAAACATATCAATCATCAAATACACAGCATTTACAAATATATTTCATGAAAAGTCAATTAGCCAACTTTAAATAAAAAGAATTAAGGTAGGCCATTTTACAAAAGTATAAACTGCATCTTATGATATGTACCTTTTCCTCAACTGGTGCTAACTCTCTCTCAAGCTGATCATGCTTCCGCTGCAAGGACTGAACTGTTTTAAGATCTCGACCCAAGTCATCTGTGTCAAGCTTTTCCATTTTCTCCAGCATCCAGTCTCTTGTTTCATCACAAGTACGGTGAAACAGTTCTACACTCGATGCTCCCTCCAGGCTACGTTCCTTTTGTTGCTTAAGACGATTCAGATGAGCCCACTGGTCATGGATTTGTTTCTGGCGGACTTTAATTTTCTCTAACTGACTATGTCCTGTTGCTATGAAGTCCTGGACCATCTTATCAATAATTTCAATCCTCCTGCTTGCAGCTGATAAGTCTGTGAGAAACTGCTCAAACTTTTTCTTTGCTGTCTCCACATTATCATCCTTCTCATCATTTTTCAGAAGCTTCTCCTTTTCCCTCATCCATGTTTCAAATCCTTGGCATTCCCTCATGAAGGAATAAAGCTTAATGGATTCTTCCAAGTACAAGTGTCGCTTCTGTGCAAGCTCACATATATCACCATATGCAGAATTAATGGACTGTAGACGTTTTTCAACAGTTTCTGGTTCCTCAAATCCACGTTTATTTCGAGCTGTGAATAAGCAATATATACTAAAGTTAAGTATAGGAATAATCAAAGCATCTCCACACTGTAGGTGTTATAGCAGTTTCTACTCATGTTCAACAGTGCTTTCATTCATCATCTACATTGCATTCTCCTTAACACACAACATTGTAGTTCTACATCTTCAACATACATCACAATCTTAGTACCTCTGAATAATTTTCACTGTGATACAAATATTTCTTAATGTCCTTACATCTTGCCCTGTTTCTCCCTTACAGCTATT
>JAUUDY010159647.1:0-13359 GCA_032361765.1 Panulirus inflatus
CAAAGGAGGAGGGAAGAATACAAAATATGTAAGTGGAATGTTAAAAAGCTGACATAGGAAAGCAAAGACAGAGTAGATGAAGATTTTGGAAGAAAGTTAAGTGAAAAGTGTCAGAATAATAAGAAACTACACTGGAAGGAGGTCAAAAAGAAAAAAAGGTGAATGTAAGACTGGAAGTGTTGATGTGAGAAGTAAGGAATCGGAATTGCTAAATCAAAAGGAGGAAGTGAAAGTAAGATGGAAAGAGTATTTTGAAGAACTGATGAATGAGTAAAAAGGGGAGGCAGCAGTTGTTACATGCATGGGTCTGGAGGATGGGAGGAGGAGGATACAAGTGCAGGGCCTATAGCAAAAAAGGAGGAAAGGGAGGTAAGAAGGGCAATAATGAGGCTAAAGGTAGGAAAGGCACTAATAAATGATTGGATAATGGCTGAAGTGGTGAAGTACAGAAGAGAAAGTGTGACAGAGTGGCTGCATCTTAAATGTAATTTAGCATGGAAACAGAAGGTTGTGCCTGAGGACTGGGTGAAAGCTATTATCGTTCCTTTATTCAAAGGGAAAGGTGCGAAGGATGAGTGTAGCAATAATAGGGGAATAAGTCTTAAGTACACTAGGAAAAGTGTATGCAAGAATATTAATTGACAGAGAGATGAAAGTGACTGAATGCAGAATATGTGAAAAGCAAGGTTTTCGGAAAGGTAGGGGATGTACAGATCAGATTTTTGTAGTAAAGATGACCATGGAAAAGTATTTAGCAAATGGTAAGAAGTTGTATGCAGTTTTTATGGATCTGGAGAAAGTGTATGATAGAGCTGAGTGGAATGCTTTACGGGGGACAATGGTTGTCGGTGTAAAAACCCTTCTCTAAAGAAGCAAATGCGTGATTACAGAGTGAATGGAGATGAGCAAAAGTTTTGGGATACATGTAGGTTGAGGCAGGGCTGTGTGAGGTCACCACAGATCTTAATATACATATGGATGAAGTGATAAGAGAGATTTTCAAACTATTCGCCATTTCCCGCGTTATGGCGAATAGAGGTGAAAGCAAAACTATGGAAGAGGGGTGCAGAGATGGAGTATGGCGGTGAGATATGGTGGCCAGTGGCAAGCCTGTTTTCGAATGATACTGTGTTGTTTGCCGAGAGCGAAGAGGAGTTGCAGACCGTTGCAAGTGTGTTTTATGACGTGTGTAAGCACAGGCGACTGAAGGTAATTGCAAGTAAAAGTAATGGTATTTGAAAGGAAACAAAGTGAAAGTATAAATTTTGTAAAACCATTTAGAGAGAAAGAAGAAAGTGTACTAAATTGTGCTGAGGATATGGAGGGAAAAAGACTGGAAGAAGTGAGGGAATTCAAGTATCTGGGAACTGTCTTGGGTAAGTGTGGTGATATGGAAGGAGAGACAAAGGAATGAGCAGTACACGGTCCCTTAACAGAATAATGAAGGGTTGAGGTGTATATATGGATGTGAAGACAGGATTAAGGTAGTGTGGTCCTACCAACCCTGACCTATGCAGCCAAAACATGGACATGGAATGTGGCATAGGGTCAAGAATCCAAGCAGTGGAAATGAGTTATTATAGATGAGCATGTGGTGTGACTAGATGGAATGAAGAAAGAAATGTAAGGGGGTGTATGAGACATGTGGTGAAGTAGGGAATGCAAAGGGAGTGAATTATAAAGTGGTAGAACAGGTTAAATGTAATACTTTGAGGTGGTTTGGGCATGTGAAAGAACACAAGACAGGGAGTTTACAAGGAGTGTATGATAGTACAAGTAAAGGAGTTGGTGTGAGTGGAAGATCACCTGTGACATGGACAAATAGGGTGGAGGAATATTGGAGGGAGAGAAATAGTGGAAGAATGTGTGGAATGGTGTATGCAAGGGAGGAATGTATGGACAGGGATAAGTGGAGACTCTTCTGCCAAGGCCACCCCTTGATGGGAGTTCCTGGAGGGAATGGGCATCAGAAATATAGACAGAAAGATAAGGGTCACCTATAATGAATTTCCTCACCAGTACAGTTTCTCTGGGGGAAGACTCCCCATTTCACAGCATTTTCTGTGATTATCTTTCTACACTGTATGGGAAGGGAGTTCTACACTTATGAAGCCCCTTTTCTTGAGCTTTCTTTTGTGTGTAAGAGATTAATTATCAATTTGTAATGAGAGGGAGTGCTACATGCACAGGGCCTCATATATTGAACTATCTATATCATGCAACTTTCTTAACTCCTGTATGCTGTTATAGTCACAGTCTCATATAGAAGTTTATTCTGTTCACTATCAGCTCTTATACTGTAAAAGTAAGATTTTTTTCCATATAAACTTTCAATTAAAAAAGAACATTTTCTTTTAATACTATAGCATATCACCATAATCATTTAACAGCAAACTACAATGAAGTAGCTGGGGGAAATCACGGAAAGGTTCTAACGAAGCTGAAAAGTTGTCTCCCCAAGCCTGACAAATATCAGCAATAGAGTGATAGAGAGAGAGAGAGAGAGAGAGAGAGAGAGAGAGAGAGAGAGAGAGAGAGACTCACTTGAGCCATTAAACCAACTACTATCATTTAATCCTTGGCGCGACATTTCAACCAACTACTATCTTTAAATCCTTGGCACGACACATGCGTTTAAATCTTGATGTTGAAATTTCACTTGTGATATGACCCCATGCATGCTGAGTCTGGTACCACAGAAGTAGGGATCGTGCACTGATTTATGTGGTCATTTTCCCATCATAAATTTCCAATTTCTAGACTCAAATCAATTGCCCTATGAAGTTAATTTTCAAGAAAATCAATTAAGCTGGCACAAGGAAATAAATCATAAATGTTTACCCCTTAATGTAGGTTAGCTTATGGGTAATAATGGGCACCTCCTGAATCAATGAATCAAATATACTGTCTTCCAATGATAGTATACTGAATTTAAAGTAAAGTGTGACGAAGAGTGACAAGCAACATTTTTCTTTATTTCATAACTATAAATATGGTAATTGTGAAGTTGGATACGAGATTCAAAGAAAATGTTGGGTTTATCATCTTAACGGTGACATACTTTTAGAAATAAACAGAACCTATGTAAACTTCACCTAGCTTCTCTTAACAACCAACTTTTAATTTGATTATCAATTTAATTACCAATGTTACAGTTAATATATAACAATAAAATTGTCTTCTGCAGCTGCACATATATGTAATAACTGGTTGTTTCATGCATCCACTGCATGGTAATACATGAAGCAACCAGCAACCAGGTGTAAACAACAACCACTTAAAATCATATTTTCTTCAAATGATATAGAAAATTTGATAAATGTTAGCGGTATATGAAATTCTGGGGGTAACTTTTCCACTTTATGCATGAGTGGTTTCTAGCTGATAGACACTGATGAAAGTGGTATCAACATATTTCTTATACAGCCAAAGTTGTTATAGAGTGTGGGATTTTGGATGTAGTACCTCCTTCTCCATCAATTCTAAATTCTCATAGAGGTCATGGATTTGAACTAAAGATATCATGGGGGTAAAAACACTATATCAACAGTGGTAAAACATTCATCAAAACCTAATAGCTATGAAACAAATAGGAGGGGTGCCCTCCTATTGAATCTTATTTTTTTTCAAATATGTTGGGTGAATTCTGGTGTCTAAAAAGATAAGGGCTATGAATAATGCTTATGTTTTACATTCACTGGCATTCTATATTCATTAGTATTCTACATTACTTGTGCATTACCTAAATCTACAGTTCCCCTCCCTCAAAACCCTACCGCTAATGAGATATTTAATGTCAAAAGATTGGTATAAGGGGGAAGAAGGAAAATCCCACACTCTTACATTTGTTTACAATGGCAACAACAATCCCACAAGTGTAGAACAGAGATAATAATCTTACATAACACGCATCTGACTGAAAATTTACCATTATGTGAGGTACTCACACTCTGTTAATTTCTAAACCTATTTTATGTACTTTTATGTTTTTTACACCCGGATTTCCCCTGACCATCATGGTTTTCTTCACTAACACTATCTATGCTTTAAATCATAATCTCATTTCATTCTTCATAATATATAGTGTACAATCATTGCAAAACGAAATCAATGAAAAATGTGACTGAGCTGGTGACCGTAAACTTCATAATTACCAATGTAGGTGGTATTGGTCTACTAATATTGGCATAAAAGTAAATATCTATAATGGAGTACAATTCATATATCAAGGTCTGGATATCAATGACACAGTAATTAGGTGTTTTTATACATAAGATTAACTTGTTTTTGTAATCATTATCACATTATACACTATGAGTTTTCTTCATCAAAATACTTTCACATATAAAATGTCGAATGGAAAGAGTATCTGGAGTAAAAAAAACACTGAGATATAGGAAAAACAGAAATTATAATCTTCATTCTTAACTAAACCTTATAAGTTACGGAATCTTATACTATGACATACAAGACAGGTGCGCAATCATAGTCCTAAGACGTTTACATTGTTGTCTTAGTGAAGTGTATCCTACATAAATTTCTTAACAACAAAGCTAATAACATATCGGAAATAATACTAACCCGTGGACACAAGCGCAGAAAATGAGACCAGTAAAAGTAAATTCTTCATTTTCCTGTTAGTGGTTTTACCTGCTCCACCCAAACGCTACCTATTGCTGTATCCTATACTGTTGCTGTTGTCCGAACAGTTTAATGCCCTGAGTTCAATAGTAGTAGCCTATTTTCAAGTACTTACTCGCAATATCCAAGACATTATTGTTATTTTTGAATATAATAAATATGAATTCTAAAATCCATATCATGATTAGCTAATTTATTACAAAAATGATTAGTATTCAAAGACGAAGCCGCCGTCATTAAGAAATTCGAATTCATAACGTCCCTGATGTTTTGTGTACCTAAATATTATATCAAAGTTATTTATAATTTTCTTGGAGAACTATTTCCCTAAAGTTTGAATAATCTATAAAGACCTTTACTTAAAAGGTGTCTTTAATTGGAAAAACTACTATTCTACAAAGTATGCATAAAGGGTTTAAAAGTTAAGCATAGCTTTCATTCACAATCACAAGATCCAGGTAACACCTGCCACACACACACACACACACAGACACACACACCTAGAAGATTCGACTAAATACACACACACACACACACACACACACACACACAGCCGCCAAACACGGGCCTACCTGTGCCCATATTGGCACACCCGAGGACACACTCCACGACCTGTGCCCGAGAACGGGCTGTCAATGACGCAAGATCTCACCAGGTTTTGGACCAAGCGACTCTTTACACACAATACAAGTTAGTGGATACAAATTTGTTATATCTTCATAGATTACTAATAGCTACCATGGTGTAGTTACTGGCGTCGCTGACCACATGATTCACGCACGGGCCCGCCCTTGTTCCAATTCTGGGCGCGGCAGTCCGTCCATTGCCAATCCCAGCTGGACTGGTCGATGAATGAGTGTCTGGCTTAGGCTACTGTGTGTGTATGTGTGTACATATGGGTGAAGAAACTGTAAAAATATACAAGGTTGGGGGCTGGTACAACATAAGTGTAAACCCCTATCCCCATGAATTACCTGTAGGGATAACGGGAAAGGCCGATTTTGGGAAGGTTGGTTGGTTGTATGGGCTTTAAGCCTATCAACTGCCATGGCCATTAAGGCCGTCAACATAAAATTCTTTAACACCTTCGGGTGTTAATGATAACTCTAAGAAGACACACTCACTATGCTTGTGGCCCATGGTTTTGGGAAAAAGTGGAGAATCTGTGTTCCAAAGATCACGGCTGTTGAAAATTTTTTTTTGTCTTAATTCATTCGACTTATTGCACCATTTCATTGTCCAATCAGGACTAAATCTTTAATTGGAATCACTGTTCCTGTACAAGGGACCAGATACTACATCTTATATAGTCTTTGATAAAGGACAAAGTGGTCAATGTTCGTAAAGCGCTTTGTTTTTTATTTTTATCATGGCGTAGATTAAGTTAGTTAGACTTTGTTACTTAAAGAAGATATATCCCAATCACATTATTCATTCTTTTACCGACTGGTGCCGCGTTAAGTTTGGAAGAATAACCGAGTCCTTAAAGATTATTCAGTTAATCGAATACAAAACAAGTCGTTGTACTGGGAGGCAAGGGCAGCCTGATAGAATTAGTGTAAAACTTGTGCCACATCGTCCACATTTGAGAGAAGATGCAAAGCAGAGGAACTCTCGTCATGAATTATTAAATAAGTGACCTGCCCGAGCCAGGAGGGCCTTGAAGGAAGATGCTGTTCCGATTTCACAGTTACCCAGCGTCAAATACGCAGACAGGTAATTTACAATTAAGGTCAGGTATGTGCTACAGATCGTATAAAATAGGCATTTTACTTTCAACTCTAGCAGTAGTAGGCTACGAAATTGCTTTCAAGTTTTATTTAAAGTATATTTTCATAGCTTTTAAGAAGAAATACAAAAGAATGATGACATCTTTCATCTACAACGCTGACCTTTATGGCAAGAATACTCTGGAACAAGGGTCATCAGTGACTGCTGCTACTTTGCCATTCGGTGAGTTACGAAAGATATTACAGATTTGTACATTAGTGTACTATGTGTAATTCACGGCCGATATCAGTGCACCCTTTATAAAAGGCGTACAAGAGAGCTTAGCGTGTTTTAAGTATGCGTAAAGAAGGCCCATACATACCAGTATGTCTAACATAATCAGTTTAGTACGTCTAACACAAGCACCTCATCTAAGCAGAACGGCGGACTGGTAAACACTCCCACCACATATTTTGGTAGAACAAATTTGATTATACTTTTAGAAGAAAAAAAAAAGGAATAGGTCATTATTTCTATCTAGTCATATTTTACGTTTACTCAGTGAAAGCCAACACCTGTTATCAGTGAACATGAAAATTTAAGGATTCAGACTTAACGTAAACAAACGTAATTTACACGTATCTCATTTCTTCATTAAAAGACTTAAAAACAAAGTAGATTTTAGAGATGAAAAAGAAAGTCTAATAAGATTTGGTGGCTTGCCTAGAATGACATGCTGCTGCATGTATCAACATGCATGAACGCAATTTTACTCGTGTAAAAAAAATCTTGCTTTGTGATAAACAGTTGAAAATTTCAGTTCACTGCTGTCTTGTCAGTATACTCTCCTAATGACCAAACAATAGTTTTTTCTAATTATTCTCCCAATGAAAACAAAATATGATAATACAAATCAAGCCACTGAAAATTCTATTCATAAAAAGTGGGGAGCTTGAAGCTTCCCAGTTTAGCAACATTGGTAGAAGTTCAACTGTGGGAAACTCCCGGACGAAAAAGGACCACTGCCTTTAGTGAGTGGCGCTTTAGAAATGATTATGGGAAGAAATGGTATTATTTGGGGTGCTCCTGCGTAATTCTTGGTTGGTCTCCATCACAGGCAAAGCGGAGTGTGGCAGAGAGCAAGGGTCTCGGGCGATTGTTTTTGTTGTCAGCAGAATGACCTCGACGGGGGTAGGAGAAATTTAGTAAAGTGAGGCGATAGTGGCGGCATGTCTCAGGCTGGGATGAGTTTGTTTGATGAAGATCACATGGCAGCACGTGCTCCTCTTCTAAAGTGGCACTTAAACGATAAGGCTAGAGAGCGGGCCCTTGGCTGATCACAGGCGGCAGACAGGTTTAAACTATGTCCTCGATGGGGGAGACTCCATGATCAACGGCTGAGGGCACGTGCAGTGGCATCTAAATTAGCTAGCGGTAACTTACATCACCCTTAGAAGCATATCAACTGTATGGGCCTAAGTTGTTAGTCAGCATAATGATAAAGATCGATAGCAAGGTTACGGGAAGTGGGAAATTCTTCCAGATTGAGTGGATGAAATAGTAGGGACTGTTTCATGGGGATCTCAGATATTCTTGAGACGTGTAATTTGCGTAGAGATCAAGTGTAGAGTAAAAAGGCTCATGAAGTACAGTTTTGGGTTGTAAGGTCATATGTGGGTCCTACGTCATCCTTTTGATTATTCTCAGATGATATGTAAATGTTTGCACTGTCTATAGGTTAATTCGGATATGCCTAAAGATTGTCATGATAGATGCCCAAATGGTGAACAAAATCACGGACGTATATAAATCTGAGATTCAAAGAACGATATTTACTGTTTCCCCTAAAATCGTGCAACTTAGTTTGCTGGACAGATTATCAATTCCGTTTCAGAAGTAACGATACTAAGATATGCGTTTCAAGTAAAGAAGTTGTTAAATGTAAGATGTAAAAAGGGCTCTCCAGTCTACTTATTTTCTTGGTTTCAAAGAAAGATTTTGACCGTGTAGGATGTCTGGGAGCCGTCTTCTGAATTGATAGACACAAGTGTTCCAGTTGGATGTAAATCTCTTAGAAGACACAAGGGTTCCAGAAGGATGGAGTCCCTGTCCTCTTAAAAACAATTCTTTTAAACTGAGAATTGAAGGGTTCCGGTAGTTCCTGAAAAACAGTTTTTTCGTCATGTCTGGATTTTGTTGACCATGGGAATATCTTTATTGTACAGGTGTTCTACTCGGGTGTCCGCCAAGTTGGCGTTCTACTTGTGTAATGTCACTAATGACGATCTGATGTTCTGTTCATTGTAAGGTGAATGTTAGTGCTTTGTGGTGAATAATGGTTTTCACTGTGCATATATGTGACTCTTACGTGTATTCTATGTTCCATACCGTTCACTTTCTCACAGAGAATACTTTACAAAAGACTAACTTTAATTGTATAATGTTTCATAGTAAACGAATTGTAATTATGGTGATATAGCCTCACAAGCAAGGACTTTTTTGAATTATGACTGTCTGTGATAGTAAATACTTGTGTCATCTTAGAAGTGGTACTGAATAGTAAAGGATACGACAAATAGGATTTTATTTTTAGTTACCGTGGCAAGCGATATACGTTTTCTGTAATACCTAAGCTGAATTTAAGGCGTAACTCCAATAAAAGAGATCAGGCTACGCTGAAGGGCACGATCTCTTAATGTGAATAAATATGAATTGACCTATTGAATAAGTGGTGAGAATATGCTGATACAATGAGGGAAAAGGACTGCTGGAGATTGGATGGAGGGGATATGTGATGCGTTGAGGTGTCAGAGGTGCGGTATGTTGGTAGGAAGGGAAGTGGAGGAGTGTTGTTGGAGTAAGATATGAGCCATTGCAGAGGAACTGCTAAATTGTCGGATATGTTGTGTTGGAGAAATGTAGGAGTGTTTCGGTGAGGTGGGAGTGGTGGGGAGGTGGTGGAAGAGATACTTAAGGTTATGCTGAGAAAACTATCGGGATTATGGAAATGATGTCGAAGTTGTTGTCGAATGGCCTTCGGCCAGTGTTGCAGTAATAAGTGCAACGTACGAGTTCTGGGCATTTGGACCAGTACACACGATCTTGCTGCACCTTCTCTCCGATGGCCAGGTATTCCAGTCCTCCATGTAGGTCACAATTACCGATGACTAGTGTGGCTTTGGTTGGTGTGAGGGTAAGGTACATGGCTATTCAGTTACCTGCATGATGGATTTCCACAGGCTGTACTTGTGGGCAGGAGGAGGAAAATCTTCTGCTGACTCCACCGTTAGGGATAATCCTTGATGCAAATCCTTGAGACTCTAAAGCTTCACTCTATTGAGAAAGGCACTGGAATTAGTGAGTTTCGCGCATATGGCACCGTAACCTGTTGGCTGGGTTCACAAGGATGAATGTTGTACGGACGGTTTCACTGGGAACTGACATGGGACACCTAGAGATGAGGAGACAGAGCAGGTCTTGGCTTAATATTGACGGAGAGTTCACTGGAGTATAAGATTTTGATCCCAGGTACCGATTATAGTCATATGGGTATGGTTCAGACTGCTGGTAATGCCTTTCTGGTAACATTGATCAAGTAGTACCCAGACACGGTTGACATTGTACAGAACTGTCATGCTCATGAAGGGAAGAGTTTCAAAATCCGCGCAGCGGTATGAGCTGTGGCAGATTCAGCTTCAGGGGAACTTCCGAGGGAAGCATCGGTCGCCCAGAGAGTGATACAGAGAGCATAGAGCTACTTACCTTGCCATCCAGTCGAGATAGAGGGGCCTTGGGTGATGGGAAGACCCCAGGTGAGGGGAAGATCCCGGATGATGGAAAGACTTCAAATGTTGGGAAGACCCCCAGGTGATGGGAAGATCCTGAGTAATAGAAAGACCTTAGTGCTGGAGAGATCTTGGAGGATGGAGAGACTTTAGATCATATAAAGGTGGATGAGATTAGGAGACAGTAGACAACCTCCGAGCTGCAGACACCTGGGTAATAGACAACCTGGATGCAGAGGACACCTGGTAATAGACAATCTCGATCCAGGAAACAGCTGGGTAATAGACCACCTGGATGCAGAAGACAGCTGGGTAATAGACAACCAAGATCCTTGAGTCTGACTGTGCAGAACATAGAAGGGGAATCAGAGATGAAACTAGACGCAGAGAGGAGACGTATTTACGGTAACCACACAGTGTAGACAGGTTCCTTGAGAACGTAAGTTGAGGAAATGGAATTTCTCAGCCAAAATATAGACCATTGTCATAGAAGAATCTGTGAAATATGCAGCGAGGTAGATTGATAAGAAGGGCCGAGAAAAGGATTGTAGACATGTGGTTTTGTGAAAGATGTCAAAAAGCAAAAGAAATGGAGGGGATATAGGCGGCACAAGAGCTCATTAGCATTTGAGAGGTATATGAGAGCAAAGTATATATGAGAGTGAGGAGGGAGTGCAGTAAGATTGAAAAATAAGGATAGAAAAACGAGAAAGGATATTGTTGTCAAAGCAGGAGAAAATTCAAAGTTTTTCCATTAATTCATCTGGAGCGCATTGTCAGTTACAGAGCAGCTAATCAGGATAAAAGATTCGGAGCAAAAAGCTCTAAAGGACAATTGAAAGATATGCTGCTTTCCCTGAGGAAGACGCTAATTCCCCCCAGCACTTACGAGATAGGATGAGGACGAGGAACTGCTAAGGAAAAACATTATCAGCCTATTAAAGGCCTTAGTCTGTATAAGGCCCCTGGTAATGATGATAGCTCCATGTTTGTGCTGGAAAAGTGTTCAGATACACTTGACAGACCTTCCTTTTTTTCTAGAATATTGTTCAGTATGTGCGCCGTCAAGGGAATGGGAGAGGGGTCAAATCTCGCGCCCCTCTCCAAGGAAGATTGGGAAGTTGCGCCAAACTGCAGACCAGTCTCTTGGATGCGTGTCGCCCGTAAGAACTGGCGTAGATGATCAGAAATTACCTCAGTGAGAGACGATATGGGATGGAAGTGCTTCGTAAAAGAATTTCTTCGACGCTTATAAGAGAGAGTGAGCTGCTGCATTTTAAAAAGGCAAGACATGGAGATAGTCTGTGTGTTCCCTAGACCTATACCAGAAGAAGTTTGACACTGTACAACACGTAAAGTCGGCAAGGAGACCTGATCTTGAACCAGGCATAAGGGGAAGGAGACTCGTTCGTGGCATAGGAAATTACCGCAGTAGAACAGAACGAAGGTATCATGGCCCAAGGAACCTTCTCAAAATGGGCGGAGGGTCACCATCACCGTGTTGCAGGATTCGATCCCGGGATCACTGCTCTGTTTTTTTTTTTATAAATCCGTGCAACCACTTGCCAGAAGGACAGATGAACCGAACTCTTACCCTGAGTATGTTTGCGGATGATGCCAGCCAGGATCATGCAGTGGTTAACGAATCATGATGACGACTACCTCGAGTTTTAAGGGGACCTTGACAGTCTACAGAGTAAGTCTGATACGTGGTTGATGAAATTCAACCCAAGTAAATGTTAAGTTATGAGGATGAAGCAAAGTGAAAGAAGACCTTGATATGATTATGATCTAGTATGACATATGCCCAAGAATTTTGTGCCTTTGAAAGACTTGGAAACCAGCATCGTGCCTAATCTGTCGCCAGAGTCCACATAAGGAGGAAAGTACCGAAGACAAACTGTCTTCTGAAAAATTCCAGAATTGCTGTCATGTATATGAGGAAGGACAGAGTTAGCAAGCTATTCATATCCCACGTAAGATCAAAACTAGAATATACTTCTGAAGTTTGGTCACCACACCTAAAGGAGCACAAAGAACTAATAGAGAATGTCCACAGGAAGGCATCAAAGATGTTTTCAAAATTAAGAAAGCTGAGTTAAGGAAAAGGCTAAAGGCTTTACATTTGCCACTCCTGGAAGAGAGAAGAGTAAGGAGTGATCTTATCAAAACCTTTAAGTTTTTAAAATAGATCGATGACGTGGACAGGGAAGAGTTATTACAGGACATAAAACGAAATTTGCTTGTTGGAAAAAATGTGAATAATTACTTATGTAGTATAAGAATGGTGGATGAAGGGAATGGAATATCTGAGAACATGCTTGATGCAGACATCTTACAAAAATTTAAAAAGTTGTATGATACTTGAGAATTTTCAAGAAATGGGGTCCTACCAGTGTAAAACTCCCTCCTCATGCAGCACGAATAAGTAAACACACACACACACACACACACACACACACACACACACACACAGGTATGTACATATGTTCCATCTTTCCAGTAAAAAACAAAGAGAAAGAGTGAGATTTACTTCGCCCACTGCCGTCTCTTCTTTCCACTGTCAGAAAAGCGATTCCTTTTCCTCACCCTCGAAGAAAAGTTTACTCTTCTACCCCAAAGAGAAGGTTATCATCACTCCTGCCTCTCCTGGAGAAAGAAAAATATGGTCTCAGTGAAAGACCCAGCTGAGTCCTCTTGCCATTGACAGAGACGACACCAACCTTTTTTCTTTTCCCACCGGTAACGCCACTCTGTTGTTATCCAGTTTCCCAGGCAACAAAATGTCTTCGGTGAATTTCCTTGAATTCAGGCAGTGCTCGGACTGTTTAGTGACACTTCTTGCCTACTTTATACAGTTTACTTCTGAGACGTCTCAGTTTCAGCCTTGAAATGAATTTTACAACATTTGTTAATACGAAAGTTAGTAAAGCAATAAACACGGCTAACAATAATAAAGCAATAAACACGGCTAACATTTTGAGGACACTTTTGGGGGGTTGTTGGCTCAAATTTGCTTGCTTATTTGAAGACTCGTTGTAAATGTTAAATTTCGTATTAATCAAAAGATAAGAATGTGATGGTATCAAAAAAAGAAATGGGTAATGTATTCATCATGCCCCTATTAAGTAACTGTTTACTGCCATTGCAAACTGGTCTAAACTATACTCTAGGGTGAACGTTCTTTGGTGAAAACAAGTGATAAGGTATCGCGCTGTGCAGT
>JAUUDY010159757.1:0-22535 GCA_032361765.1 Panulirus inflatus
CGCCCTACGAGTGTAGAATCCCCCCTCCCCCCCTCCGACGTACTACGCAATTAGGTATAGTATGTTGTACACACGAGGCAGTGCTCAGACTTTACCGTTGGCGAGCGACGATACTGCGTGAAACACTAACGAAACATCCGTGGGTTCGAAGCTCCAACACTGCGGGAGATGATGAAGCACGTTTGATTCTCAGAAATTGATCATTACATCTAAATTACTGTCAATCTATCAAGCCTGAATTTAAGGCGAGAATGATGGAGGTGTTGCGAGGGTGTATACGTTTCTGACGTATGAGAGTAAAATCCAAAATGAAAAAAAAAAAATAAATGAAATTACTTAAGAGTGAAATATGGACTCCTTTTAGAAACTTGAAATTATTAAGGGTGGCTGGTTCTTTACTTGACGTACGGAATTTGTTAGGTGATGTTTGATTGTATTTCTTAAGAGGAGGTCCCATTGAAATGGCTTGTTGGACGATGGTAATAGGATTTTTTTTTTTTTTGTTAAATGGTGGTTGTTGAATAAGCGGATGATTCGATGATGGTGATGAAGATTTTTTTTCTCCTGGAATGAATGGGTGTCTTATTGAAGCAGATTTGCCATAGAGTATTTGCCAGACAGTGTTTGTTACAACTGTTTCTCTGTGACAGTATTTCTTCTCGAGTAGTCTCTGTTGGGCTGACTGCTGATAGGTATTAGTAAGAGTCTGTTGGACTAGGTATGATGTGTGAGGGCTGTTGGTTGAGGGTTGTTTGGATGGGGCTTGTCAGGGTCTAGTTCTTGCAGTCCCTTGGGTAGGATAAGACTAAGAATGATAGTCAAATGTGCTGCAGGTGTGTACCTCAGGATCTTTGTGTTGTATTCCCTCAAGCAAATCTAATCTTGTCTCTGCAGAACTCTATCCGCCACAACCTGTCCCTCAACAAGTGCTTCCTAAAGGTGCCTCGGAGTAAAGATGAGCCAGGCAAGGGTGGCTTCTGGAGACTTGATCCTGAGTATGCCGAGTCCCTTGTGGATGGAGTGTTCAAGAAGCGCCGACCGGCTCGACCAACACTTCCACCACCATCCAAATCTAAGAAAAACAAAAGACTGACCAACCAGCAGCAGCAACAACAACAACAGCAACAACAGCAGCAGCAGCAACAGCAAGTTGTACACCACCAACTAGGGATAAAAGTTCTAGTCCAGCCTCCCCAGGCTGCCTTCATGCCTCCTCCAACCAATAAGCCACCTCCCCGTTCTACTGTGTACCTCAACCAAGATGGTTAGTTTTTTCTTATGTAATTGGTCATCCATTTCCTAGGCAGATCCTTTTTCTTTAACTCCACAGAAGTGGATGGCTGTGGTTATCATTTCATTCCTTACAGTGAATTAAGATGTATGATTTAATGTTAATGCAGCACATTAAGCTTGAGATTATCAATGTTGTTCATTCTGACAGATAGGTCGGAGGATAGCAGTGACACCTGAGCTGCTAATCAGGATTTAATTCTCAATATCTCAACAATTGTCTTCTTCAGGAGAATATTCTTCTGAGGAAGGCATCTGTTGAAACATCGAAAATTAAATCCTGATTGGCAGCTCAGGTCTTACTGCTACTTTACCACATATCTGTTATTGATATTGTCAGGACACTCATGGAACACAGGAATCCAATAGTAGAATGATTAGTAGATTCTAATTAGTTACAAAGTGACTGTGGATAAGGAGAGAAAATTTGCAAAGGATGAACATAGGTGTAGGATACACCCTCAAAATATGTAACAAATGTGGGGCCTTATGTACAGGTTTTTCAAAACTGCAAGAGTGGAAAATGTTACTTCACTTGGCTTTCAAAAAATGTGTATGTGGGTGGGTTGGGCCATTCTTTCGTCTGTTTCCTTGCGCTACCTCTCTAACGCGGGAGACAGCGACAAAGCAAGAAAAAAAAAAAAAAACATATAAATCAGTTCTTCATCAGCTATGATTTTGTTTGTATATGGCCACTCAGACACACAAAGGAGTTATAATTCCCTCTCCTGAGGCAAATGACAAAAAAGTTTGGAAGCCTGATAATTAATTATACTTTACTGGGTAGAAAAAAGCTAAAGATTGAATGAAAGGTGAAAAACAAGATATTTTGTAAGGATAGATGAAAAGGAATAGATATGTTTAATGTTAACTTTTTTTCTGTAGTGTATTTGAATCACATGAAATAGAGAAAAACTTAATTTCCTTTCTAGACTATTTAGGGATTCTTACACATGAAGAGAGGTGTACTTGAGGATTTGCTGAATATTTTGTCACAAAGGTTCAGTCTGTGCCCCTCAAAAGGGAATGCATAAATATTTTGTAGAATTATAAATTTATTGCATTCAGACTTCACCAAAAAGAGCCACAAAGAAATATTCCCTTGCCTTAACAGTTAGGGTAGCTTTTCCTAAATAGCTACAATTCAAAAATACCTTCACATGATTCCTTCAAGGGTAACATACCTTTATGAACAGTGTATTTGGTTAAGAGTATTGAAAATGCTCCTCATGTCTGTGAACATTCATCATTTCTATTTTCTGTTTACTAAAACTGAACAATTTGCAGGTGTTGAAGTAGATGGGGAATTGGGTGATTGTGGAAGTAATCTGAAGGATGACTTGGTTTGGTCAACACTGCTTGGAGAAGAAGTCAGTGACGACTCCTGGCCATGTCAAGCCCAGGAATTAGTGACGGACCTTGGTCAAACTGGCGATCCATCCACCTACCCCACCACAGTTCCCACTACCACTACTGCACAACCTCTCCAACATCACCAGCATCATCAAAATCTCCCTCACCAACACATTTCCATAGGTGACCATCATCAGAGTTCACAGCACCAACAGGTTATCACCATCACCACCTCCACCACCACAGCGCCAACATTACCATCCTTAGAACTCAGTCCTGCTTCTTTAGGAGTTGAGGAGGAGCTTTTCACAAGTTCTGAGTACTCTGAGGCTTCTAATGATGGTGCAGATTCCCTTACTTCTTCCCTTGATATCAGTAGTGGTGGGAATTGGAATAAAGGAGGGTATGGTGAGCTTCCATCTATCAACACTTTTTGCAGTAGCCTGACACAGCTCACACCCTTGGAACCATCCACAGCACCCGTGTTAGTACAAGATGCCCATCCCTACTGGGGCCCTGACACCAACTGGGATGAAGCCAAGACTTTGTCCTTACTTGATGCCAATCTTGACTTTGATAACCTTATAGATCTAGATGTTCTGTAAAATAGCTGCATATAATTAAGTTCAGAAGTAGAAGCAAATAAGAATGCTTTGGTATAGAGGGTTTCCAGTATTTATATTTTGCAAAAAAGTGACTGATAATTAACTTAGATTTTTCCAGATAACATAAGTGAGGTCTGCATTCCTGAATGTGTAATCAGGAAAGTTGAGACTTACATAGTTTTTTTCCTAAGGTGATTTGTGATATGATTTAGATAAACTGATATTTCTTAAAATAGGAAGGGAGAATGATCAAACTGCAGTTCTTTTCGGTCGTTATTTATTCTTAAGTGATTATAAGGTGCAAAGAATTTGACAATATCTAGTCAGTACCATTACTTCATTACAGTGGTAGAGCTAGGGGTATCATGAAGACATATATTTACAGGCAAACTCTCTCACAATAAGGATCATAAATACTGTTTACTTCAATCTCATTACACACTGTAAAATACATGATGGCCTAATAATTGCTATCTAGCTTTGTTACTCATGGAGAGTCCCAGATTCATTGTGCCATAGCCTGATCATAGATAAGAATGCTCAGATTCCTCCAGAGCCTGAATGATGTTGCTACTACCTGCGTAAACCAAATACTGTTAGCACATATGGTAATTATAAACAAACTATTTTGCACAAGCTACTATAATCTGCCAGACATCTGTTTTTCAATGTCTAATAGCAGTAATATGGCAGATATATGAATGGATTCCGTGAAAGAAATGACAATAATCATTTCCTATACAAAACCCTGTAAGTAAGAATTTTGAATATTAATTCATTTAAATACTTAAATTAGTATCATAGATGTTTTTTGCTCTACATTATGTTTGTGTATGTATATAGTCGTGTTTGCTATGGCAGTTACACTGTACTTAATCTAGTCACTTAGCTACCAAATATTATTTTACCCTTTGCGAATTTGATAGTATTGTAATATATCCTTGTACTTCTAAGGCCATAGATGTAAATTACTGAATGTATTTTCTTGTGTAATTAGCATTGTAGTGTTATCGTCTGACTTGCCGTCCCATGCTGCGAGGCGCCCAAACCCTGCACTCCGTCCAGTCTATATCCGTCCAGGTCCGACAAGAGAACCTTACTCTCCGTCCCTCGGTTCCTGGAAAGTGTGCTTGTAAGTTTGTTTGCTCCTGAAATGTATCTGCTCCTGAAAGTATGTCTTCTTCTGAAAGTATATTTTATGATTCTGAAAGAATACCTGCTTCTCCCTGTATACATCGAATTTGTGGCATTTAATCGTTGGATATGAAAAATTAAGAATAAGAACAACTTGAAAGATGTACTGGGGTACATCTTTACCGTAAGCCTTTATCAAAATTGTTCAACATCTTACACATAATGAAGTGGTTCACCTTTCCTGCTATTCAAAAAACCAAATGCATTGCACCATACGAGGAATATTTGTTTCGTCCTAAGACAGTGGTACAGAATAAAGGGAAAGGCAATGGGAAAGTTAAGTTAGATGTTAGGAGAGAGAAATGATTCTTTATATCATCATCAATTAATACAGTTAGTGAACTGGTCAGTCTTTGTTGTCCATGGAAACACTGCCATAAATGCAAACTGGTCGGCTTTGATTATCTATCCACTGGAGCACTAGCATGGATATGGACGGGTCTATTTCAGTTGCCTATACGGACATTACCATGGAAGGATGTTTCTTTTTTTCCCTTTAATTGCTCTGACCTTAACCCATTACAATGCAGCCCACATAGTGGTCTGGAACACATTCTCACACCCCTTTGCCATTCAAACATAGCAATTTCCCATTTATTTCCCCATGAAGGTAATCCTCATAACCTTTAATGTAATGGTAATTCTCAACTGCTTTTCTTTGAGTAATCCTGTGCCTATCTGTATGTATTCTCTTTCCCTTCCTTCTCCCATTTGTATATTTTGGGAGGCAGCCATCTTTTATAGAAAACTTCATTTCCCTTTAAAAGCTAGTAGCACCTGCTTCCCTTGCGTGATAAACAGACCAACATGCAGAATCCTTCTTAAGTATGAAAAGTGTCACCTTACATCTCTGACACTTAAAGGCTTGGAGATGGTTAGCGGCCCCTTTTATGGGGCTACTGCAGCATAAAGAAGTTGATGAAACTACACATTTATACCCAGTGATGATAATAAAACCATGCCAAAGATGACTTTTCTCTCGCAGTGCAACCCCATAGGCAGAGTTCAGTAACAACACTCATACATAAGGAAAGATTTTACATAAGCCAACCCGCTTTAAATAAGGAAAAAGACATTATGCATTACACAAACCGAAAAGGTATAGCCAATAATGATGGTAAATGACAACGAAGAAGAAATGTGACTAGGATGCCAATCCTGTTAACTGTTTCCTAGCTCGAGTTGGATTCCGTCCAGTGGCTAAATGTAATGAGAAAGGATCTCATTCAGTGTACTGAAATGAGGTGTGTCCTCGGCTCCATATGGGTATCTAGTCCTGCTAGGTTAAGAAGAATGTGGGTGGATTAGGATAAATAGTTAAATATTCTAAACTAGTCAGTAGTATGGTGAACTAGAAGAGTATCTTGCAGTGTAAACGAAGAATGCATGTGGATGAACGGAATGATAATTTAAGGGGTAATTGTGAATATCACTTGTTGAAAAATGAGTGACTATAGTCCTAGAGTAAATTTAGCATTAGATGCACCATACTTATTTGACAAAGATGATCATTGTATTTTCATACAATTGTGAATTAATTTAATGAAAACACTAACAAAGAGAATAATACCAAAAAGTAACTGGTACCTATCACAGAATCAATGCCATTGATCGCTTGATCAGATATTGTTAAAATTTTATCATAATATGGAACTGAATTTAAAGTTGTTTTCATGATCTTTTCTCGATTTTGGTAGTCTTAAAAAGATATATCTTATTTTTTTCCAGATCCACAATAAACAGCAAGCATATAAATAACCTTTCAATGTATCATTTCACAGAGAATAAAATGTGTTCATTACAATAGATACTTATGACAATAAGAGTAATAAATGCAAGAAATTTTGCATCATACAATCCCTTAATCTTAAAGCATATGACTATATAAGCTTTAATATCTGTTATTTAAGAAAATATTGCACCAAATAGTTCCATATGGGCACAGCCATAATCTGTAAGCACATTAATAATACTGATGTACACTCAGAGCACCTAAACTTTTACTACATAAAACATAAATTTATACTTCACTATCAATATAACAGAAAGATGATTCAAAACATCCTAAGCATGACAAGGGCACCATTTACCTTGCACTGCACAACTCAAAATTTATCTCAATATTTCTTTAACTAAATATATCAAAATTTAGACATCAAACAACAGTAAGAGAATGAATTCAGTAAATGGCATGTCAGGGTTCTTTCTTTCCATAATGAATAAGGGCAATTCACTAATGAGCATTTTGATATCATCAAAGTCGAATTGTGCTGCTGTACAGAAAATGCTTTGCAAAAGTCCTTCATTATCGTTCCAGATTTATCATTCACAATCTTCACATATAATATCAGAAAATAAAATCATTTAGAAGGACTGTTGTTACTTTACAGATACTTCAGAAAATGTATGTCCCGATTGATGCACATATGTATATCTTCGCTTTCATAAGAAATTTGATAAAATGAAAATTAAAAAATACAGTCTGTTAAGATATACAAAGTATGAGCTTGCAAGTGGCAAAAGAGGCTTCCACTAAATATTCATCAAATATTAATGGTGTTAAAGTTTCTGATAAGCCCTCTCTTTAAGTAAAATTGAATACTGAATTAACCAAAATACTTCTTTAAAGTGACATTATAAAAATCAGCAACAAGAAGAATCATGTAAATTCAGTCAAGTAATATGCTGATAAATGGGAATGCATGCTAAGTTGAGGAACAACCTCGATATTTGTGTTTCTTGCCATAACATTTTGTCACTATTTTGGCATTGTGCTATGATGCTGATAAAATTCAAACCTAACTGGCAATCTCAGTTTTAACAGTTCAGTATGAAAACCTAAATTAAGAACAACAAATAAAAGTTGAATTAGTCACCTTTTCATTCTAGACTATATTCTTAACCATCAAGAAGAACTTAACTGCATTAACGGTAAGGTAGCCATGGTTCATTTTATATGATTTAAGTGCTACATATATCAAGGTTTAAAAAACTAATCAACCTCTACTAATACATAAAGAGCATAACATTGCTAAGGATTCTAAAGTATTCTGCAAAAACATTGTCACCATTACAATGAAAGATGTTGAAAACACCTAAGTAATATACTGTATTGGTTCCATTAATTATGATACTTCATGGCTATTGTGAGGTCATTATGGATGAATGTTTCCCTTATATGTATGGAATATCCTTGCATAACTTTTTCTCTCTCCCTGATCCCTGATTGTCAGTGTAGATTGTTACTGATCCATTACTTTTCACTCAATGCTTGCATTTGCTGTGCTTTGCTTGTGCTGACTGCAACCATCTGCTTTGTTCCCATAATTCATGTTCAATATGTGTAATTAGGTATTATGTTTTCTTTCACATATTACTGAAAATATGAAGTAAACACATCAAAAGCAGAGGGCTACAGTCTACTTCAGTTCAAACTCGTTGCAAACACGACCATAGTTACCCCATAGGATAGACCAGATAAATTTTAGTCAGCCATTGAATGAGCAAGAAAGGAAAAGGTTTTCATTATCAAAATGAGTTATTAAACATGAGTATCAGTATTAACTTCAATCAAATGTTCATCCAAAAGTATCAGAACTATTACATTTATTAAAAAATGGGTTGACCCTCCTACCTGCTTATATACTGTAAACTAAATTATTAACTGCACTGAATTATGAGAAACACAAATACTGTTGCCATTTTGGAAAGTTTTCATTCATGTGGATGATTTTTCATTTCTATATGTGATACAGTGAACAGAGAAAATAAGGCTGACTAAAGTTTGCCTGCTTGATGTTGTGCACATGTATCTGAGTATTGTTTCTAGCAATCTCAGTTCACACATTCCCACATTTTTTAACAGACAATACAATATCTAAGACAAGAATACTGCATGGGCATCTGGCTCCATGTGAGATGGAGTAAAATACATCACAATATAAGTATTTATTACATAACCTTATTTTGTAAATAACCAAAACATGGTTTCTTATTCTGTATTGTAGGTATGTACATTTGTATGCATATTCCAAAATTTGCCTTTGGATGATAACTTGTATAATACATTATCACCAATTACACATTTCATGAAGACCGATCACCAATATGCAAGCATCTTCTCATATGCACAATGATCACTAACAAATTGCACTGTCGTGACATCATCAGCAAATTTGACTTCAATGTAGCTCTTAAATAAACTTAGTTTTTGATGTTTTTGTGTTTCATGCTTCTTTAAACCTTTTAAAATACAATACTGCAATCTTGTGGTCCAAAGAATCTAAAATTCATATTTCAATTTTTGTATGTTTCTGTACATTATTAGTATTTCTAATATATCTAGTAAGTTTGTGTCTGAGAACAACATTGATTTTATCTACCATGATAAGGAAAATCCTAGAGGGGAAAACAGAATTATAGAGTATGATCCATGTAATCATTATGAACTAAACAGGTCGTTTACTTGTGCCATACAGGATAATGATATCAGGGGAAAAACAATGCATTTTCATAAGCAAAGCTTAGTCATTCATAATGGTGATATATGTAATTTAAGTTGTTCGCAGGATCTAGTCAACAGAAAAGTGATCTGTACATGGTATCATGATTAAGAAAAATCAAAGACATACAAGGATTTATAAACTACAACAAACATTAATCTGCAAGAGACAGTTATCCACTGCTTAAAGAATGTCACATCAGTTTAACAGAATTGACTAAACAATGAAGGGGAATTGTATACAAATTGTATTAACACTATTCTGTTCTGTTTTCCCTTTGTTGTTAAGTACAGAAAAATGACACAACTTACATTTGTGTTTTAAAACATATAGTTTAAATTTTGTTACTGGCATTGAATGGATTTCATGTGTTGCATAACCTGTAACAGTAACGATAAATAAAAGACCACATTTTTGTTTATCTAGCGTAGTTTCAGTCCATGCTTTACATCAGATAAGCACACTTATGTGCACAATCAGGATCCAACATTCATCAGATTAGTATCTCGTGCTCTTTAATTACAGTGTTTTATTAAAGTGAAATCTACATTGGCTGATAATGTTGCGACACAGCAAATGTTTGATAATAATGTCTAAGCTTACGGATGTTCTACATCATTCTATGTAATCTGTAAACACAACTTCTTTGTTATCTTGGATAACAATTCACTGTAGTATAATATATATTTTCTTTAAAGACAATGAATGAAATATATTTATTAAATGTATTAAATGGATTCACTGTTATAGCTCATTTATTTTTATTACTGAATTTTACTTTCAAATGATTGAAGAGTATGTATAAATTATTACCCTACTGCCCCTATTCAACACAGCATGTCCTTAATGGAATCATTGAAATTTTTTGCAAACATATGTATACTGATTGTGCCTTTTTTCTAAAATGTACTCATGAATGAGGTTAAATTTAAGACTGAATACTGTGTATGAAATTTAGCAGAGAGGCACAATCAGTGGCACCTAAAGAATAAAAATGCAAACACAACCAACCACTCCACAAAAATTCACCAATGCCAACCATTTTCAAACATACCAGTTCAATATCATTTAATTTGAGAGCTTCATTTATATTTTTTTTGGACATTATTCCATGTAATTTTTAAGCTTTGTGACTAGTTAATCCCATGTTCCTAATCAGAGATAGGAGTTTTGACAGCAATAAAACTAATTTCACCAATAAATGAAAGAATTCCCAAAACTGAAAACAGTGTTCTTAAGAATATAAATATCAAGAATAAGTATGGTACATATCAGTATATCTAATGGATAATACTAGAGGTTTTGAGTTTAGGTTCTTAATATCATTACGTGTTTACACTTACCACCTGACAAACAGGACAGTGCACCTGTGGCTAAATCTTAATTTGATAACAGAATACCATATATGATATTCTACTGAAACCTTTGGAATACATACATATCATCAATATTATAGTCAATGAATTGCAATACAAACTGTACCAATCTATGCTTCAACAATTCTCACCAACAAAGAAACTGTGATGCTCACAGATATTATGACATCAATAGAAATCACCGAGAATTTAATCTTAAACTCTTTTCATCATTAAGAAAGGATGATATTCTACTATATATATGTATAACTAAAGCTTTATATATATCTCCATTAAAGCTATTTTCACAGTGTATAAAGTAAGTATTTACAGTTTCTATATTGGTTAGAATTAAGAGATGTACATGCAGGTTTCATGCAACTATTAATTAGCAGTAATGTAGGAATAGGAATAAAGATGTTGTTTTACATTAATTAATTGATTAATGAATTAATTATTCTAACTTTATAAACTCATGTCATAAAATTCAGTAGCATTAAAAGGAACCTGAAGCTTCACTTGCTTATTCATAAGCTATACCTGAGCATAACTATGAGAACAGTTTCCCGATAGTAAAGCAACAACATGGGAAAAAGTACAAGTTAGTTTGCAAGCTGACTGTCATATGATCATCACATTCCCAATTTTGCTTCAGTTAGTGTAAAGTCTTTCTTGCTGCTGACTTTGTCCATGCAACAGAGGTGAGTACTGCCAGATTTTGTGTATCAGAATATAACAAATGCAAATGTACGATAAAACTTATTGCAATGTAGTGGAAAAATCAGTTATCATTCTGTTTACAAAACTTAAACCATCTGCACAAAGTAATTATATGTAAAATGTTTATTGTTTTTAATCTAAAAATCAATTACCATTTTCATGACATGAAGTTAAAAGATAAACCTAATTGCCAAATGGAAGGAAGAAACCATTCTATGATTATATGTCAGCTTGAATGAAAACATGGATGCCTGATTCATCATTCTGATAAAATATCTAGTATGTCTGGTCCATGAATTAAGTATTTATAAACAAATAACTAAAGCCATTTCAAAAGCCCAATTTATAAACTGTTTATATACCTTACTCCCCACTGATCTTCATTTACATAGTCTTATAATACTCTGAAAAAATCTGTTGAATATTCAAGATTTCATGTCCCACATAAGTATGGTAAATTTAGTTGACCAAAACTCAAAACTTTCTAAACAATATGTACGATATCATCTAACGCAACTTTCAAGTATAAATGAATGTATTACATCCAATAAATGATTACAAATGTTGTGACACATGACAGCAGGATAATTTCCATGAGTTGCAAATTCTGTGATTGAAATTACTTTAATTTATGACATTAGTTCAGATCATATATAGCTGTCTATATTCTAACAGAAAATATTACACATGGATGTGACAGGCTGAACTCAAATATCTGGAAATGTAATGGGTAGCGAGGAGACCCTTTGCCGAAAAGCTCCAGAGTTTTCAGCATTTTTGAGAGTGTAAAGTGGTACTCTACTTACATAAATACTGCTGAAAAAAAGGTACCATATCTCTTTAAGTTAAGTTCCCTAAGCTGAAACAGCCTTTCTTTTCATAGTTACCTATTTAATAATCATCATAAATCCACTGATGTGATTTTCAATGACATTGATGTTAAAATTTAACATGTCCATGCTGAAATAAAAACTCATGATACAACCCCCTACCCATATCTTCTGAGATTAAGGAACTGAACAGTATACAATTTTTCCAGAGGCCAAGCAAATCATGATTCTTGACTATTCATGATGATCTAAAGTTCATAAGGCATGTTGTTAAGCCTGGGCTTAAGCAAACTGCACTATATTACGACTGTAAAAGTTTGAACCATCAAAAGAACTCTTGAGCCACTCTCATCACTACCTGTTTTTCACTCCACCAAAATCCTCAGCAGTTCTTTTGACAAAACTGTTTTTCAATATGTGAAAGATATCCACAAAATGCTAGGAAATTATAGTTAAACTGTAAACTTCAAACTGATGTTTGTAATGGCAAGTTACTGCAACATGACAAAAATGTAAACTTCAGACAAAAATGTAAACTTCAGATACCTGTTGTATGGGAATTGGAATCTGCTTACGATTCATGCCTCGTGGTAAAAAGATGGTTCTCTCATAGGAATCATCATTGCTATCTGCTTACATGAGCCCAATTACATACTGTTGACTGGTAACCAGGAATAATATTAATATAGCTATGATATAGATCACCATGACCAAGCCTTGAATGCATGTGGCAAGATGACAGATTTGTAGAGACTCCTGAATTATCTCAAGAATGATGAGCTATTTTAAGCCATATAGGCTGTTAGCCTGCTCTGTCTTGAGTCTATTCCCTATATCCCTATCCAGTTTTTCTTCCTTGGTTTTATATGAATCCTGGGAATTATAAGAAAAAAAAAGATTTAAAAACCTGAAGAAGTTGCATCCCTAATTGTATGAGATATGAAAAACCAGTACAGTACAGAAAAAGCAATACACAGCAGCAAGATTAAAACTACAAGATAAGAACAAAACAGAAATCCATAGTTCAAATCCCACCATGCAACTGATATCAAAAGAACACAACCCAACAATCAATAAATGATACATGCGTAACACTGCAACTTCTCTCTGGCAAGTACTTGATAATACCACTGGATAATATCTATTCAATGATCAACAAAAGCTGTGTTGCACTACCACTAATTTTCAGAGAAACAAGTTTGTAGCAAATGATTATAACAATATCATAAATGATTCATGTGTATGAGAACATGTAATATAAATTTCAATGTAAATTTAAGTGTAATATCTGTTACACAAATTCAGACACAGATCCATTTGAAATGTAAACTTATGGTTCACATCAATGCAGGCGATACATAAGACTGCTAAATTAAAACTATAAACAAAATCAATCTGCCTCCAACTTCACTTCTATTAAGCTGTTGCATGTTTTATCATCACATCGTAAACCTATATAGTTTTATCACATCATAGAGAGACTAAAGATGGAGTTATGTCTAACATATCATGAATCTTCAGTGTTGTTCTACCAGTAAGTTCATTAAGGTCTGCGAGTCAAGTAATGATATCTTCATGGCACACCTAGTTCGTCCACACAATTTCAAAACATTATAGTAAACAGGTGAATAAATATTAAATAAAATAAATAAAAACCCAACCCAATTTCTGTTTGAATGTTTACATAAGCAACAGCATCACGATGATGGGAATTCTGTATAGTCAACATATGATATCTGTATATTACTTTCCTTATCTAGAGGTTGTGCGAATCTTAAGATTCCTACTGTATAGAGAGATATATGAGATAATGTATACATTTTCCTTTCAATTTCATAACAAACATAAATGGTTAATACAAGTAGAACCATTTGCAAAGATACATAATAACTCTTTAGAAATTAAGAATGTGTTCCCCAAACATAAAAAAGGAAAAATCAGATAAGTTAACCACATTTGTTGCCATACATCCATTAAAATTTGGCATGACTTTGCTTATCATATGTGTGCTGAATTTTGCTTGATTTCTTTGTCTCTTTTTCCTCACAAAAAATGGATCAATGATTAACAAAGAACTTTCCTAATACTAACACTTCAACATCCACCAAATTATTAAGACTATAATTAGTTCCCAAAGACTATTACTAATTAGCCACTAATTAACATAAGGCATAAAATTGTGCTTGTCAGGACCTACCTTCCCCATTATCATGTCAGTAACTGAAACTAGGATTTTTTCCCTGTTGCTAACTATAGTTGCTCATGACATAAGGCATCTCTAAATACCAATAATTTGTGCCTTCCAATTAAACTTTTGGCATGCAGACAAAAATGCATGCCCTATGGTAATCAATGGCCATTGTCAAAATGCAGACCCCAAAGTAATCTTAATTAAAGGGTTAATGCAAAGAAGACCTTATTCCCCTCTTCCATACTATGACTCGCCTCAGCCCTCACTGTTTTATCAGCTGGTAAGTCTAGTCCCAGGAATCTACAATCATCCACTGCCTCTCCCTTTAATACTCAGGCCATCCTGTCTTATTCCAACAGCTGCACCTCATCACCTTACTTTTATTCTTATTGCTGAGCTAAGCTATCTACAAACAGTAACTAATACATCTCCATGTCTATCACTCCCAAACTTTCTTGCTCTATGACCCTCACATTTACCTCTCACAACTCTGTCCACTGAACAGATTAAACAGCCATGGTGCCACTCACACATCCTTGATGAAGACCCACCTTCACTGAAAATCACTCTCCCTGCTCAAACTTATACCTTACTCTCCTAATGTATTCACAACACCTTCCACAAGGCATCTCTATCAACCCTATCTTAATATTCTTTCACATGATCCAAAAATGCCACATATTCACTTCTTAATGACTCTTAGGCAATAATAGTTCTTGCTGATGAAATTATATCCAACAAAACAAAGATGTACTGACCGCCATAATGTGTTAATATAATTCACAATACATTCTAAACAGTTCAGAATTATCATGAGCCATTCTATCTGTTTACATCTTAAAAAAGGGAAGCTGAATATAATCATTAATGAGAGTCATGTAACATTTTCAGTAAATTATAAGGTTATGAATTTTCTAAACATAACTTGTTTCTGATACCAAGCCCTAACCTTATGTGGCACAGCTTATACATACTGCTTTTCTCCACACATCTCTCGTAAATATACTCTTTTGTTCTGGTCTTCAGTCTCAGCATTCTGATGTGCCTTATCAGAATTTTTCATTCTCCAATGATATAAAAACTTTAGTACCTTAATATTATTTTTCATTCTGTTCCTTCTAATTATCTTGTCAACATACTGCCATCCATCTATCCACTTCATAACACTGGAATCTCATTAACACATGTTTGGTCAAATCTTTCATTCCACTTCATACTTAGCCTCTCATAAACAAACATCACCCTGTCCATCCATCTTTCTTTTGACTTCTCTCTTTATTAACAAAAAGTCCTTCAATAATATTCATTGCCTTACTCCAATATTTCAATAGACTAATAGTACCAGTGCAGATATATGTAAGTTACTTCATACGTCTACCAATGAATTATTTCTATGAAAAACTTGTCTCGTGTGAATTAAATTCCTTTACAGACCAATTACGTGGAAATTTGTAGCACATTACACTCTTCTAATTCTGTTCACATTTATCATGACTGTTATAATTATGAATAAAAACCTCTTAAGAACATCTGTTCTTTTTAGTTATTCTTATTAAGTGGGTTATTTTCTGAACATCTTCATATTTCTTAGTCATGATGTATAGTGCAACATCATTGATGACACTATGTAAAGACTACAAATATATGAAAAAACTATAAAAGATAAAAAACAATAAAAATAAATCTTCACAACTTTTTAGGAAATACTTCAACAGCTGTTTTGTATTACATGATAAAATGCAAAAATCGAAATTC
The DNA here is from genome assembly GCA_032361765.1 of Panulirus inflatus. Lineage (NCBI taxonomy): Eukaryota > Metazoa > Arthropoda > Malacostraca > Decapoda > Palinuridae > Panulirus > Panulirus inflatus. The sequence goes on from JAUUDY010159757.1 coordinate 15,796, forward strand.
ATCTATTATAGACAACAGCAGAGTTAAGCTAGGTACTTAACTACTAGTGCAGTTACATTCTGATAAAAGCCAGGTCTTTGAGATATTCCCCCTTCACCAAAATGTTCTGTATACAGTGGTAAAATATACTGCATACACATCTATTTCTTTTGGCAGTTATAATAAGGTTTACCCTTCATACCTGTGGTGAGATGTGACCTTGTATTTTTTCAAAATACTTTAAACATAAAGCAGCAAGTAAGCAATCATGCTAAATACCTTCAAATAGATGAAAAGTTTCTTATTTACATATGCTAACTACAAATATAGGAATAAGCATACACAAAAGTGATGATGTGCCCTGAATTAATATGGTGTTACCGACAAGTACTGTAAATTGTATAAATGTATGTAGTAATGGGAAGAACACCTTAAGTTTCATTATTCAGGGAATGACTGCTTCAGTTTAACCCTGTGGATATTTCTCACTGTACATGACAATACTTAATATCTAAGTGTTTCTGAGACACATTCAAACTTTAAGCAGAGTTGTATTGTACAACCTAAATAAAAGATAATGACCATAACAAGAACAGTCTTTTCATCCTCATAACCACAGGAAATACAATACAAAGGAATGTCTTCATTGTGATTACCAAAGCATAAACAGTGTTTACTCAAATTTCTCAGATGATAATAAAAGAAACAATGCAGAAACAATTATATGTCGCCTTTAAATTCTGAGAATAATCTTGAGCTTATTAGCAGGAATTTCATTCTGCATCTTCTCTCATCCCTTTGATCAATTTCACCCTAATCATTCTTTAATCTACCTTGAGTATAATCACATCTCCAAATATAGGCACTATAATACTACTAACCTCATGGTAAGATGTGATGGATGGTAATAGACACTGGTGGTTGTGAAGGGGATTCTTGATACTGATGATAAGTTTCTGTGCAGGTATGCAAACCACAGTCTACTGTAAAAGAGAGTCATTTCTAGTACTGTGAGAGACTTTTCTGGGTCCTGGTTGAGCAGATAAATACTACAATAACTCAAATTGCCTATAGACATTATTTTGGAATATAACTATACAGCATACCCCTACAATGAATCTCTGAACACATCTGAAAAGAATGATTGGTATACCACTAAGTGCAAATGATATGGGAATCTAAACAAAATCCTGCCAGGCGGGAGGACTGATCCTACATCTCATTAACTGTGTGCACATTACTAACAATACTTATGATCCTTTTCTTTACCTGTCTTCCTCCATTCAACCGAATTTATGCCTCTCTCAACATTGTATTCCTCCCAACTGCATTTCAAAACTCTCAAGTATGCATGGATAATTCATAAACACATACAAAACTAACACATACTTAAAATAACAAATACTACCCAATGCATCCTTGAAGAATGTATATGTAGCTGGGTTCCGAAGAGCGCTCGCAATATATGCTACTACTCTTGGTCTTTTGCTGAGGATGTCCTTTAGGATTTTCACTAGATGCAGTATAACATCAGTGTCATACACCACATCTGAAAGAATAATCATCAAAACTTGTAAAAGAAGCTATAAAGTACTGAAAATTTAATCTAATTTTTCAAAAAAGATCTCCAAGCTTCTTATAAGCCCAATACTTTGTCAGCAAATCACAACATTATACATTGCTGAATTACCTGCAGCAAGAATGACTTCAATGTCATCATCACAAGTATCTCTTTCCCAGTCTAGTCTCTTGATAAGCACATCAGTGTCACTATAACTCACTTGTATACCTTTTGCCTGAAAAAAAGCTGACTCAGTTTTCAGAAACCTCTTGCTATCTTCATCAAGTTTTTCCCACATTTTTTTTCTTTTTAAGTAAAGTGACAAAGGCAAGCAATTTCACTGTGGCATGATCATGAAACAGCTGTAACATCTACCAAACCTAGAATATCTTTAACACAACATTTATACACATCAAAACAAGCCAGGAAAAAAATTACTTCAAACTCAAAACTTTACTATGACTTTTCTTACCCAATCATCAAAACTGGTAGCTTCCTCACTCTCTTGTAGAGTTAAACCAGAATGCTTTTCCTTTAAGTTGATATATATATTTTCTTTTAAAGTCTTAAGAACAGAGTGGTGCAAGTCTGTGAAAATGTATGATGAAGGTTTACAACTCTGAATCACTGCTAAGCCCAGAAGGCCTAAACCAGCACCCAGCTCAAGGATTCTTTTGTTCTGAAAACGATGGGATTCCCTACAACACCAATCTGCCAGAACATGGCTTGCCTGCAAAATGTAATCTTAGGTTGAGGTATTTTTATACTCAAGTGAAGGTAAAAGCCAAGAAACAACATCATACCTATGCACTACTTACGATGCTGTTAGGCATACATACATGCAAAAAGAAAAGAAAAAACTAAATACATCCTCTCAAATGGGGTAAGTAAAAACTTCTTTAGTTTGTTATTTACCACACTGGTGAATACACCACTGCATGCTTCTTGTGCTTAAAACTATGTTGGTCAGTGAGTGTGCTCATAGTCTTCTTTTCCCAGGTTAATCGTTACTATCATGTATTCTCCATGGTCTGTCTCTATCTATCATTACAATCAACTCTACCCCTAGTTCCAATTGGTGGATCAGGTACACACAGCCTCTCATTTCATTCCTGAACATGGTCACTCTGCCCAGTGGATTAATATAAAACATGAATGTCTTACTTTTCCATTTTGCATCAAAAGTTAAGTCATCAAATGAGACATATATCTCCAGTCATAAGACCTCCACATACAAAATGATGCTACTGCATCCAATCCCAAAGAAAGATATAAAAGACTTGGCACATCTCATGGCCACTTAATATGATAATCTCAGTACACTGAATCTCAGACAAGGAAAGCTACACTTTTAGAGGACTCATTACTCTTGGAGAGGATGGTACTATAAAGAGGCTGAATAATGACGTGATTCCACCAACTATCCACTGCTTCCTATTGTTTCTTAGTTCAGTTAATTGGTCATTGCAGAGAGATATTACATCCCTAACCCATCAAATACAACAGATTTTGTTTCAATCATTCTGCTGCTAGTTCTCAATTGGATATAAATATCATAATTACAAAGGAAAACCTGTTGCTATTCTCCTTTACACAATACTTGCCATAAAATAATCTACAGTCTTACCAACCTCCCAAATACACATGCCTGTTGTGCCATCACAAATCAGCTTGCATGTTTCCTTCAGCGTTATGACACCAGCTTTACTAAAGTTGTATGTCCTATAACAGAAGTCATCACAATGTGGAGAGGAAGCATTTTGAGAGAGAAGCTTAGTGTATGTTGTGTACAGATCCTCAAAAACTTCTTGGTTACTTTCCTCGATCTAGGGAAAGACATGAATTATAATTAACAGCTATCAAATGTTTATTCATTATCTTAGTATAAACATTTTTGAAGTGCTGAAAAATATAAGTGCAATACATCAAAAAATACATTTCAAAAGACATAAGTGACTAATGACTCAAATCAAAATGCATCCAAAAGTGAATGAATATTATGTTAAATAATCACAACAAATGAGAAAATTTATAGTCTTTAGTTTTTACCATAGAAATGAGTCCTTTGAGAAACAAGCGAGTGTAGGTTAAGGTCACAGGATATTTTTGGACAATCGGGTGATGAACTGTATTGCTGAGGATTTGTTTCTGAAGCCTTATTGAATCATCATACTCTAGAGGTACAAGGTTAACCTGAATATCCTGGAAAACACAATCCAGTTAGAAATCTTAAAAATCTACATTAGTTTTTAACATGGTACTTTATCAAGTAATTCATGTGCCTCAATCACTTCATTCAAAAAATTTCCGTACATTCAATTATCATCAAGTGTTAAAGAACACACAAGAACCATCTCCATAGCGTAGTAATTAGTGTAAAAGCCAAGTTGCTGTATTCTAGGAACTGAATACTTTAATAAGTCAAAAATAATAACGTACCAGAGCAAAACTCGTGTTCCACCATGTAATAGTGGAGGGTAGAGTCTTGTAAGCTTGTGTATATGGTCTCTGTGATCTGAGACTAACTTCTAAAGCTGTGGTATAGGCAAATTTCTAAACAAATCACAAACTTTTGGTGTACTGAGGTTACTATCATGCTGGATTTAAATGACATAAAATAGGAATATTTGGTTCAAATGAATTAGGTGTGAAATTAATGGTTTAATGATGGAATCAAATACTTCAGAATTTAACTCATGATCATATCGGTGAGGGGAGAGATGGGAATGACCAACCTTATTGCTACATTTGATAGTCGTCTAAGCCATGCCATCAGATGGCCTTAAAATCTATTCCATCCAGAACACATGCGTCCGGAAACAGATGAATTACCTAAAATATTTTGTAATGACGTAATTCGTACAGTATAACAGGGGAGCACTATACTGGTGAGACCCTCATTCTTGCAGCCGGCTACAGCATGTTGCACTAGCATATCTAAATCATCTTGTAACCTAACTAATCAAACATGTGGGGTACCTTCCACATAATATCTCTCAATGGGTACATTCGTAGATATTGCCACGAAAGATCCTGGACTTCTTGTAACATTCCTCTGGCTATTAGAGATGACTGAGGAGGTGTAGTTGTGTTGGTCTGACCACGTGCGTTTGTTTACATCTTGGTCTCGGGGTGTCAACTTGGGAGGGAATCCGGATTCCGTTCCTGGTGTGATTTGAATCCGGATTCCGTTCCTGGTGTGATTTGAATTCGGATTTGATTCATAAAATTCGGAATATGGTTCTCTTAACATACTGATCAAGTTTATCATTATTATTTTACGATTCTGCGGTTCTTTGCATGACTTTCTCTCCGTTTTTTTGGATATGCTACGTAGATTTGTAATGAGCCTTCCTAAGGGGTGAAATTCATTATGATTTTTTTTTCATGAAGCAGATTTAAATTCTATGTTCCTCACTGGTAAACAAACTCTGTCTTTCAAGTTCTCAAATTACTTTCAATGGAGAATGAAATGAATCACCTCTCTCATGCAATTATGTTGGGTTAAACTATTTCGTATATTTTTCAACTTGATGTTAGTAGATAGATGATTGATTTGCTCTTCAAGATTTGGGCCTATCAGCTGTCAAGCATCATCAAGTTATAACCACCAACCCAAAAAAAATTCAAACGTCTTCAGGTGTTGAATATAATTTAAAAAACCCACAGACATTGTAAATATTTATGTGATATAGGATAGATAGAGATTTGCAGGGAAACGATAATTTCCGACCGGTGTACAACGCTCGGGATGCAGCATCTTCGGGGATCTTGTTTACAAAATACAAGTGTGCGTTTTGTTGTGAAGTCACGTTTTACAGTAAAATTTGTGATTGTAGGATACTTCAGAGACCATCATGAAGCTTGACGAGCTCTTCGCGAGTGAGGTAAGCGTACTACCTTCTCCCATAGGCGTTCTGTGTGCTGAATTTCATAGAAAACTGTAATTGAGTAGGTCCCTAGCCGCATCTGCCCTGGGCATGTGTATGTGTTTAGATACATTTAGTTATTTTTGGGGGTGTTTATTTAGTTGAGAAATGTTATTATATGATCAGGCTGGACCTAGAGAGATTGTAGGAGATGTAGGCATACGAAATGACACTTGAAGATAAGTTATAGTTGAAAATATAAGGTAGATTTCATCAATGAAAAGGAAATCGTGCTGTAACAGTGGCTATATTACACTATAAATTGGTAAAACTACTCCACCTGTGTTTACACTAAAGAATGTTATGTAAGTTTAGGTTACGTTTCAGTGAAGAAATTATTTCTTTATTTATGTATTTTTGCCCCCAAAAAATGAATATAAAAAGATATTGATACTTCGAACCATTATGATTCCATAAATTAACTGAACCATTAGGAATCCCCAGCATCAGTGTTCAGAATTAATTTAATGATGTAAAACCATGATATGATTGCTTTTAGTACCTACGTGCAAACCTTTGTACCTTTTGGAAAGTACTTTTGAGTTATGTGTACCTTAGAAATGTATGCGTGGGTATGTTTCTTTTACTTTAGGCTGCTTGGTAACAGTTTTTTGGGATGGAAATATACGTGTATATAAAGTAGTGAACCCCAATTTTTTGGTAATTTATCGTAAAGTAGACCCGTATTTTCAAGGTTTGGGATCTTTGTTTTTCTCTTACAGAGTCCCTATTTTCTCCATAGAGATTTATTTGAGATTGTAGTTTTATCTCAGGAGCCCTTGCGAACGCAAGGTAGGTAGCTGATAGCATAGAAGGTGATGAGGGATACAGAAAGTGTGGGGTTAAGAAATAGTAAATGATAAGTAAATCTTATAAAGTATTATTATATCCTATAGAAATTTGGAGTGGCATATTAGATATGCAGGGGCGTATCTAGGGGAAATAGCGCTAGTGGCAAGCACTGAAATTGCACCCCTGGCTTGATTGGAAATGTACATACATTGGATGTATATAAGAATATGTACAGTGTAATTATAAACTGTTGTAGAGTTAGGCCAAACTTGAATTTATATAAACTCATAGACTTAAAGTTACAGACTTATTTGATCAAAATTGTAACGTAGAAGCAGTAATGTAACTGATAGTAGCAAGATATTACTATAGTTGAAAAGTAAGTGAGTGTCTTTTTTTATCTCACAAAATCAAACCATTGAAAATGTTAACCGGGTAGCATACGTCAAAAAACAGATCTGTTGCGTGGGGGGGGGGGG
>JAUUDY010159758.1:285-13358 GCA_032361765.1 Panulirus inflatus
CGGGAAATGAAGAATATGAAAAAAAAATATATTATTACTATCATTCATAATTGCTGTTTCCTGCATCAGTGAGGTAGCACCAGGAAACAGATGAAGAAAGGCCCATCCACTCATATACACATATATATACATAAAAGCCTATATACACACACATATACATATCAACATATACATACACATACACAGACATATACCTATATATACATGTACATATTCATCCTTGCTTGCCTTCATCTATTCCTGTCGCTACCCCACCCCACAGGAAACAGCATTTCTACCTCCCGCTTCAGCAAGGTAGTGCCAGGAAAACAGACAAAAAAGGCCACATTCATTCACACTCAGTTTCTCACTGTCATGTGTAATGCACTGAAAACACAGATCCCTATCCACATCCAGGCCCCACAGACCTTTCCATGGTTTACCCTAGATGCTTTTTTTCCCCCATAAATATTTGCCATTTCCCGCATCAGCAAAGTAGTGTCAAGAACAGAAGACTGATTTCCAGTCCCTCACTCCCAACTCACATACACACGGGGAATACGTAGGCAATATTTTTTTCTCCCCTATTCCCAGGGATAATATAGATATTTCATAAAACATTACAATGTAGGAAAACACCAAGTTGAATGAATTAAGAAAATATACAACCATATGCATGAAACATTCCTAGATTTTATTATAAGTGATACAATTTCAATCATGTTGACAAGTGAATAACTAAACAGTTTCTTCAAGGTTTTAAGAAACTAAATCTTAGTAATTTTCAATTCTGATCTGCATGCAAAATGAAACAGTGAAAACTCAGAGAACTTATTTCAGGAAATCATCATATAATTCAATTATCAAAGTCCTGAAAACTCTTATGATCTCTCAAGAAATTAATTTCTATGGTTAAGAATAACAATGTAGGGGTCCCAGAGAGTTAAGAATAATGATGCAGGAGTGCCAGTAAATAAATAAAAAAAAAAAAAGTCAAGGGTCCAAGGCAACACTCTGTTAGTGGTCCTAGACTGTCAAAGCACCACAGTAACACCAATTTTTGGAACAGTTCAAGGCTGTCAAAGCACCCAGTAACACCAATTTATGGAGTTATACCAAAGCCAAAAAAAACTTTCTCACAAAATCTGTCAGTGAATATCTACTTTACACCATTTCTTGTAAAAAAAAAAAAACCTGACTAAACTTCTCTGCTAAGAAAAGTCTAGCCACTTTTACCTTATGAGTAAAACATTATCAAATGACAACCTGTATTAAAATTAGTGCTTCTTTCCTTATTTTGCACATTATATATCTGAAAGATATCAATGTGAATGCTTAAGAAATAAGAAAGAAAATCCTAAAGAAGAATAAGCTGTGTGCAAAGTATGTTTACATATAAGCCAAAGTCTGGGGTAATCAGAGTATCCAAGTGGTAATGCTGGGAACACATCAGTTGATGAACGAGTTTATGTAATGGGAACATTTACAATTTAGCCTTAAGCTGTTCTGCCTGCTTTTGGAATTCCTGCAACTTCATGGCCAGACCCATGTTACCCTTAATTTTAAGTTTGCCCTGGAAGAAGGCCTTCTGTGGGTTTAGCTTCCCCTCCATCAAATCAACGAGGTCTGCATCCATCATGGTGATCGTGACATCTGGCTTAGCTGTTGAAATGAAATAATAATAATAGCTTTCATCAACAAACTAAAGTCTAACATAATTTCACTCTTTGCAATGGATAATTGCACAACAGGTTTGCATCTTAACAAATTTGGTATGCAGTGTACATATGTAAACCATTACAAACCTGAGCCATTGAATGTAACAGACCCTGATCCATTTTTTGCATCAACAATCCATTTGGCTTCACCACCACCTGGACCATCCTTTACTTGGAAGCAGTAAACGCCTTTCACCTAAAAATGAAATGTTTAACATTACATGTCAAATTGTTTACCTGTTATTTGTTTGCTTCTTAAAAATATACATATTTTTCTGCACTTTAAACAGGATGATGTATAATATTTACCGAAGACTTTGGCAGGAGACCAACTCCATATGTTCATGTACTGAAATCCTAATTGCAATGCTCCACACAAGAACTGAAGATTTCTTGATTCTGGTTTGGCTATCTTGAAAATGAGTCAAATGTGCGCAGAGATTTATGGTTGGAGAATAAGGGTAAAATGACTAAAAATACACAAGAATAAACCTCAATATCAGGTTACTCTATCATGTACTTTTTTGTTTCATAAAATAGATAATAGTAACAAAAAGAATTCATGGCTTCACATAATTTTTGCATAAAGGTTTAAAATTTTTCCAGTTACCTGTTCATTCAACCAAAATTCCATCAGTTTATCCAACCTTATGCATAAGTTATTCTACTTGTAGGTACTCAAATTCATCACTGTGCATATTTTGCAGACCCCTTTCTCACTGAGTATCTTTTGTGACTACTAAAGTGAAAAAAATCATCTAACTATATCATATCCTCATTTTCTAACTTCTACACCACTTGTTCTCTAAACCTCAATACTGATGTAATTAACTGTGAAACATCATACTAAGAATAGGAAAAATACAACTGTTTAATGATAAATCCTGGCTGATCCTAAATCTACCCTGAAATGAATGAGCCAGTTTGCCTTATCCATGTAACGTATATCATTTCATTATTTTTCTTACATAACTTATACACTCCTTGCTCTCTGCACAGTCTGAAAATATTTCATAAAAATTTTCTAACAAATCATTCGTTAACTTTTTCGCATCAGTAATTTTGTATCATAATCTGTGTTACTTATCCAAAAAAATTTTTTTTTCAGTGAAAACAGTCCAAACACTTCTACCATTTCAGAAAATTTTCTTGTCATCTCTCCTTGTACAAATGTTCTCTCTCACTTAATCCAAAATGATCATGGTAAGTCCATTTCATTCAATCAGTATAATAACCAAATAAACTCTACATTACTTCCTTTCCCATTTTCCCTTTACAGAGGATTCACATATACTCTAATCTTTCAAATAGAAAGCATGACAACATCGCAATAATTAGCATAGCTCTGTAGCATTATTTCCCAGATTTCATGTTTCTTACATTTTATACACTAATGATTTTCCATTATGAAAAAATATATACTCATATACAATGCACATCCTTTTCATTCATATAAATTCCACATTCATATTTGTCTGAATTCAGGTTGATTACATATTCTGACTTTCTTCAGAACTCATTTCCCTTTCCCTTTCTTGACCTATTCATGTAACTAAAGTGAAACTTTGCTAGCCACACATCCTATTGTATCATCTTTTTTTAACAACTAAGTTCAGCATACAAAACATCTAACAAGCATTACCAAAAGGAATTATGAATACACTGTTACCAGTAAAGAATTCAAAAGTAATGGAAGCTATCTAAGTGACTTGCAAAATGTGCAAAATGTACTCTTAGAATTGATATATCACCTCAAGCAAAATGTACCCTCAGAATTACATTCACTTCAAGGTATGAAGATTTTTCTTGCAATGATATATGTCTATCATTCAGTGGTAAAACAAAATTACCTTTGTGAAAAAATATAAGGAAGTGTTATCAGCCTACCTTTTTGACGAGTGCAGGACCATCAGCCTCCAAGGCATTTTGAATAGCACTGAAGATAGCAGCACTCTGGAATTCTTCTTCAGCTGCTGTGGTTGCTGCTACAATGCTGTTTCAGTATATGTGCACATTCATCATAATATATAAATATACATATATATCTAGTATGAAAAATAATTGTTATATCAATTATTCTATTACACTACATTTAAGCCCTTTCAATGTGGATGTAATAATATCTGGGGACACTTTGTGCGGTAGTTTGTTATTACAATTTACTATAGAATGTAGTTTTCTCAATAAGATGATATAGAACTTCACCTGGTGAGACATTGTTTAAATCTGCTATGCATCCTTTATGTTCCTCAGCTGATGTGCATATGAATTACTCCATGAGTATTTTCAGGCATATATGGTAAATTGTGAGGTATACCTATAAGTCTTTTTGTCATAAACAAATATGATTACTAAGGGTTTTCATCAGTAAATATCTATTATCTTGATGAGTGACCCAGCTTCAAAACAATACATAATGTTAAACCACAAATCTCATTCAGGATTTTTTGACATCTTGTATACTGACCAATATATGGAAAAAGTTTAGGATATAGTGTCTGAAAACAATGGGTGGGATGTATTGGCTGTATATTATCCCATGAAGCAGAAACATCCCAAAAATCATATATATGTCCATCTGCAGTGAACATAAAAAACTACCAAGGTGTATACTCCTCATCCACAGTGAATGGGTCAACATCTAATCTACCATACAGTGATTAATTTCTGCATAAGTTCTCAGTTTATGGCAGCAATAAAATAGTCTTCCATGTTCAACAAGATTAAGCAAGTGTGAGAAGCATTTTACTGACCCGCGATCATTGCCTCTAAAGCCCATCTTGTACAAAGTTACAACGGCTGCTCCTCCAAGTCCAAGGTTATGCTGGAGAGCTAATTTAGCCCCTGGGACTTGACGTTTGCCTGCCTGTCCCCGCAGCTGCCAACACAGTTCAGAGCACTTGTTTTAAGAAGATAAGGAAGAGGAGTCCCACGGAGGTCGTCCTCATGCTGAAGATGGTGCCACAGCCGAACATGAAGAAATATTCCAGCTGGAGACTTGACGCCAAGTGTGGCGGGCAGTTGCAAGGCCAGTGCCTCCCTTCTCACATACTTAACCTCCTCTTGTTGTTTCCAGCACTGCTCACACTCGCCGAACACAGAAATACTAGATTTCAGAGAGAAAACATCTGGTTATCGCTCACTGTAGCAGCACTTCCTGATCACTACAACTCTTGTTACGGATAAGACTTAACAAATGTACTAAAACTACAAAACCAACACTGAAATAGGCCCTTAAGATTTATCCTGCAGGTAGCTGTAATTCTCATAAACCAATCTCCAAGGTCACAACTGACGAACACTGTACGAATGACACAGGTATTTTACAGCCTGGTTTGACTTTCTTCCACGTCGTGATCCTGGAAGTGCTGCTCCAAAGCCGTGCTCAAACTTCGGTATTTGTTTAAAAATAGCTGACGTACACCTAAGTGTATAATCTTTAAGCTTATGTTCTTTTTTTGAATTAATATACTATTTGATTGATGACAGCTGCAGCACTTACGGATGAAAAAGTCATGAATCAGTCAGTCACTTGTTACCTGCATAGCCATGAAATCACATGCAGCCTTAACAGCCTCACACGGTCCAGTGCCACGAAATGTTACATCATATCGAATTTTTCAAACGTCAAGTTAAACGATACTAATTAACAAAAAATAATCCACAGTCAGCGTGTTATAATCCCAAGGACGGTGACAGCGAACACCTCCTCTCCGCACGGCTCACTGAGCGGCACTGAATGGTGCTCCCACCACGGCGAACAGTGGCCGTCTGCTGCGCGACCAGCCTTGAACGTGAATATCCAATGGGATCTGTTTGTATCCTGTCCCTCTCGCGTACATACTAAAACATAAATCCATTCTTTAATCATCGTTTAAATCACCAGTGAAACGGTACACATTAAACATTGCTAATTGTATTATCGAGTTATCTCTAAGAATACTGCTTCCAGCATTTAAAAATGTTTTTGCTTTATCGACTAACACTCTACACGCCAGGTATTTTTGCCAGTGATATTCCGTAAACCCATGTCGATAACTCCCCTCTGATTTCTCTAGTCTACTTGGTTCTTTACCGATAACCTGCCGTTTCCGTAACCTAAAGTGATCGTTTGATCTATTAACAATATTTTTCGTGTTTTTTCGATCCCTTCTTGACAATCTTGGATGTCACTGTACTTCTATATCTTCTGCACATTGTCTGCATTTCCTACCTTGGTTAACATATATCAAACCATTCTCTATTTGTTGTTGTTATCTCTATTGTCCTGTTCTCTCCCCTCATTGGACTTAGATACTTTGCCTGACCGGACTACGATGAGTTAAGGGTAGTAGATTCCAGGTTCCGAATCCCTGCTGGTTCCGTAAGGTTGATTGGTTTGATTGCTAACATACAAAAGATATGTGATGTCATAGTATCAACTAGTTCACTATGGCAATTTGTATGACTGGTGATTATATAAATCTAAGATTATATCGTAGATATCAGTCATTTCACATGCCCCAATCGTGGCCATCTAAGATGAAGCAGTAGTCGAGATAATGCCCCTGGAACAAAGAGAGGGCAGTGACATCACGGCGAACGGAAAGCCGTGATGGAAGAGAAGAGATAGTAGATCTGATAAGGTGGAAGGCTTTTGTTTCCACTGTGGTTAAGAGGGTTGAAAGAACCACTCCAGACTGCAGACAGTAACCTACACTCGGGAGAATAAAGCCGCTGTAGATGATGAATTGTTGCTCACATGATAACCAATTGCAACCCCAACACACACTCTTTTTTGAGAGGCGATGAATTGTGGATTACTTTTTCAACATGTTATGTTTGAGTAGTCCATAGTTTACTTCTACCTCATGGACTAATTTCTCTACCTAGAAGGGCTAATCTACCCCTCTGTCTACTTTCTCATTCCGTTATTATACATCCCTCGAGGAAAATCATATGCGATTCGGTTCCCTTTCTGAGTTTTCTCAACTATGCCTACGATTTCTAGATTAAACTCACCTGTGGTATTCAAATTCAAGCTTTTTACTGTGCCTTAACAATTCATTGGCAACAGCTGACACCATTTTCAGAAAACCTAATATCATAACCTCTTGCGATAATGCTACACGGGGCTTTCTTTACCTCCCCCTCTCTTAGTCATTCGTTTTCTTTGATTCTTTCTCTCCACCTCTTTCCTTACTGTTTTCCTTTTACAAATATCTTGCTCTTTTTTCTTTATTAGACACTTGGCTAGTTTCTGCGCTTCCGTCAATTCTCCCAAACTGTCTTCCCATCCTCTTTATCTTATTCTTAATAACCTCTTTCATCATTCTTGGATAATCTCAAGTGCCCCTGATTTTCCTTATGCCAATTAAATCTGTACTTGAATTCCTTGTGTTCCTTGTAGCCAAAAGCTGTGACATCTTTTCACTTTCCTCCCATGTCTCCTTCTGGCAACATTTTGATTTTGTTGCACGTCAGCTTCAGTCACCATCATTCATCTAAGTGTTCTTCAACTCATCTTTCAACATATCTACAAACACTGTTTTGTAGTCTTAAGTATCCTTCCATAAGACTTCACTAACCTGACAGTTCATATTGTCCTGTACGTCATTACGTCTGGTTTCCTCTAATATCTTCAGTGTTCTTCCCACACACTAAAATGCAGCTTAGAACTTTCTCTCTTACGTGCCACTTGCCATCAGTTTTCCGCTGTTATTATGTTCATGTTAGGACACCCATCACTCATTTTTTTCCGCCAGTAAGGCTATTCTTCTACCTCATCCTCCAGTCTGTTTCTACGTGGCTGCGTTCTTGTATTTGGTTGACCTATATAATTTCACCCTGGATGTCCGTCAACATTATAAACGTTGTAGTTTTACCATTAATAGCTGCTGCTGCTTCCTCTGTTCCTCTTAGTATAGGTTGTAGAGATCTTGTATCACCTTGCCATTTCACACTTTACGCACTTATTTTGTTGGATCTATTAACTGTCGATTGCTGGAGTATCGTTAGGCCAGGAATCATAACACACACGTTATCAATAAACACAACTGAAAAAAACTGTAGACTTCTGTTAATAATTCTCTCTGCTCACCGACAAAAGATTTTTCTAATTCGATTTGATTGTTTTCTTCTGAATGATTTTGAGTGCAACTACCTGGACAAACTTAGTTGTTAGCTTTGTAAACTTAGTACCCCTTTCGTGGGGATCCTGCAGGTTCGATGCTGCGCTCCTAACAGGAATTAGGGTATGGTGTGTTCCTTTGGAGTGAAAAAGGTCCTTGACAGCGTTGTGCTCCTTTCCGTCTGCAAACGATAATGACTCATTGTTGGTGAGTTCTTGCTCGCGGTATCATCATTTGTAAACGGAGTATCGATAAGCCTAAATCTATAAATATACAACTTTAGGATATGGCCAGCGACGGAACATGGAAATTCCTTACGGCAGAAGCTGATCTGCGAGAGTCCTAATTTCGTTACATACGCTTCCTAATTGCTTCCACTTTAAGCACAGTTAATAAACTCATTCACTTGTAAAAAATATTTAGATACTTCATATACCACAGCTGCGGACGATCCCTAGTTATATTCTGGCTCACCACTGGACCATATTTTCTGAAAGTGAGAACCGACGCTCTTTCATCCTGGGATGCACCACCAGTTACACACTAAACGTTATTTCACAGTTACACCTCCAGTGGAATGGTGACATAAAATGTGTTTATAAGCATGACTTATAAAGGTGGACACGTAAGAGGAGCGAAAAAAAACAAGGGAGACGATTTGTCCTGGCTGAGAGAACATGTCCTAGTTAACTAGGATAATGAACCTACATCAGTCCATATGTTTCATATCAATATATAAACAAAACCAGACTAAAATGATAATCATCTTTGTTAAACATAATTCAATATCACACAACATACTATACCACATATCAATAAGATTTAGAACGAATGTTTGCAATGCTACAAAATTCTAAGGTCTTCACAACAGACTAAGATAGATCTTTATTCTACAATGATGTTGACATGACCTAAACAGGTCACAGCCTGTCACAGCCACAAAACATCTTGTGTTTAATTTGTAAAGCTGCTCAATTCTTTATCTTATCATTAGCTTAGTAAAGGATATATATACATCCAATGAGAACTGGTATGATTATGTTATAATCTTAAACAATTGAAGAAATTGTTAAAGATTTTTAGATTGATGGTTATAGAGACAATTGAAGGCCGATAGACTTTTAGCCCAAATATCAAACCAACCTTAACTTTAGCGTCAAAAATTCTAGGTTAGTATCGATTCAGTACGAGATATACATGGGATCCAGCAACATAACAGTATACTGCCTACTTACCCGCTGGTGCAAGAACAATTTTCTTTAGAAGTGGGAGGTGACGACCGTAAAGGACCACACAGGGGAACCAGTGTGCGATGAGCGCTTATGACAAAGGTACCTTACACGACAACCATGCTCCTATATACAATCTGTTCATGAAAAGTTTCAATAATCAAAACTACCGAAAATCTGTATCACAAAACAATTCATGAAATAATGTAAATTATGTAAAATGAAATAAATTAATGAATAAATAAAACGAATGTACAACCGAAAATTCAACTGATATTGAATCAAATAAAAGAAAGGGCAAGCCAGCAGTAATACAGGATCTGACACGTTCCCCAAAAGAGAGACCAAATAATAAACGTGAAGAAAGGATCTCTTGTAGAAACAACGTGAAGAAAAGGATGCTTGTAGAGACAAAAGGACCTACCAAAACCCTCTGTACACTAAAAACAGCGAAATGCAAATGACTTGCAACAAAATCTAACCAGTAGCTTGGGTGCCTTCTCAAACCGTTACCTCAACGTTGTTTTCATTGCTAAGACAAACAAATGTTGTATCAACGATTTTTAGGCAAAATGTTCTCACTTCCCCTTTCCAAGGAGGAAGGGGACATTTTCATGGCACTCCAAACTATCAGGTCCTGGATAATTTTAAGAAAAGTTGGGTCAGTTCATTTTCAGGGCTTCCAAAACAATCGGGTCCTGAAATAATTTGAGTAGGATCCTCTCATTTCCCAAAATATCGGGGCCTGAAATAATCTAAGTCGTTTTCACTGGTTTGCATTTTCACGTCCTAAACTATCGGGCCGTAGAACTCCTCCCCACCCCTGAAGAAACCGCTACTGAACACCTCACGAGACGCCAATCGAAAGATTTAGCTCTCTATATATTTTTTTCTTCTTTTTTTTTTGCGCTTAATGAACGTAACTATGAAATCAAATAGATGGGGGAGGATGAACTCAGGGAAGCGGGAGGTTAACAAGATCATCCGGTAATTGTGGCGAGGGGGTTGGCTTGTTACGAGTGGCAAGAGTACGTGGAAGTTGGATTGCCACAGGAAACAAGTGTTTGTGGAACAGGTGCCGCAGTAAGAACTAAACCATCGATGATTAAAGTAAAAGTGATTGATTATTACGCGAAATACCTCTACGTTCCAGAGGACAGAACCAAATCATGACCTTTTTGACGCCGATCGAGTGCAGGGTTTTACCCCAAAAGAAAAAAGAAAAAATTTCCCCACACATCACATACGGATATGGGTCCTCTTGTTGTCTACGGATCAGCAAAATAGCATTTAATCCACTGACGCTAACTAATCTACAAAATAAAATTCCCTGCGGTATCAACAACCCTTACCGGGTTACGTTAAAGCTGAATAAGAAAGGTGTGGGGCGAGGGAAGACTGAGAGATCATTCTCTCAGGGTATATGTAAAGTTGATTAGCAATGGCAGAGTAAAAGGATGTGGTAAAATGTGTACACTTAGGTGAAGCAACCTTATCAGCAGTGGACTGCAATGGAATTTCTCACGAAATGAAAGGATTCATTGTGGAGAATAAGTAAACTGTGGGGTCTATAAGAATTTGGAAAACTGGGGTAAAGGTAAAGGGAGGGGAAACAACTGCAGAAATCTACATATTCTGTGAAAGTCTCACATAACTTTGCTTAAGAGCAGAGACTTCCTCTAAATTTTCGGTGTTAAACTAAAAATATGCCAACAATGTTACTGTTCTCCTGCCACCAAGTGAAGAACGTTCATCAAAAATTATAATAATATCCCAGTGTAGTGCCATAAACTTTCTGGCACTAGAAACGGATTTTCTTAAAAATAGTTTTATTCCCTTTGTATACCAAATTCAGAGTGGGAGTGTGATGGAAACAATGTTTTTCTTAACATGTTATATCAAGTAATAAGGGAAAGTACAAGTTAAGAACCACCAATGAAATAACTTATGGATTTGGAAGAAGTGCATACCACCGAATTCCTTATTCTATGAAAAAAAGTTAGGAACATTTTAGTTTATGCTACGATAAAAGAAAATGGAAATTACTTTAAGGGGGGGGGGGGGGAAATACCGCCCTAAGAAAATGGGTAGAATTAAGGGACACCTTTCTAGAAATCAACAGATTCTATGAAAGCCTAACATACCATCATCGAGTAACCAAGGTGTGCAATATGAACTGGGGAAAAATATGAATGTTATGATGTAATCTTATACAACTGTAGAAAAACTATATCGTTAAGTGGTTTAGTTTTCAACAGTTGCTTATAAATAATTTGGCAGAATAATACTATCTTTAGTATATCATAAAATACAACAATTTTGGCCACAATGCTTGATTAAGTGAGGCTTTCAAAGGTTCTTTCAATAAATACTTACATTCCATTCGGTTTTACCTCACATTATACCAAGTCATCTCATCCTTATATCACTTTTCATGGCGCAAATAAATAAAGAACTGAATCATGCTTCCCTGGCTCAAACCAGTTTTAACAAGCATAAAGATATAAATTACATGATTGCGAGGAGGGCTTTTGAAGATCAAGGAAAATGTACGTTTAATAAAGAGTAGGTGAAACACTCGTACAGATCAACATAAGTATGAAAACCTCACCCAGTTTCTCCGAGTAAGTGAAATTCTATTAGTTATAATGATCTTAAAGAAAGTTGCCATGGTCTATGCATGCAAGCAGTTTCTTGGTATTGTTTGCAGTCATGGACAAAAGGATTCTACTGAATTCTCTGCACTATGTCTGTGACGTCATACAGCTAGCTAACGTATCATTGGTATTTATAATGTATATAATATTGAAATTAAAGGTGTATATAGCCTGCTGAGGGTAATTACTCGTGATTTTCATTTATGTGATTTTATTCACTTATATTCTAGCTACTTTTACACTGATCAGCGTACTCCCTCCTACGTTCAAACCCCTTGCCAGCTGAATCCGTGTAAGTGCACAGGGATGCTAACTTTGATCAGCTGAGTAACTTCAGTGATAAGTTATATATTAGCTACTAGGGGAAGGTAGGTGAGGTTTTTGTTGCTTCTGACATATACAAGTATTTCACCTCTCACGACTTGATCCTACGTTTTTCTTGATCTTCATAGCGTTCCCCACTATCAAAGTATTTTTGCAGGGGTAGAACAGTCACCCCAATTATTATCCTCTCGTCTAAATCCATTATGCGCATGACATACAACTATTGTATAATAAAAACTGTAAGGCAATTCAACTAGTATCGTAGTAGAACAAACCTGGGACATTGAGTTTACGGGAAGTGTTTTTTGTGGAAGCAAACACACACACACACACACACCACTCAAACCTCCCAGCATCTGGTAATAAAGATAGGCTAAAGTACAAATGCATTATTCACACCGAAGGTATCATAAATTTTGGCTACTTTATGCAGCTAGTGTGGTTTTTATGGGTTGTCGATGTATACATTTCACTTCTTTTTCCTCACATTTTCCATAATCTTCGTAGCCCTTCTCTAACCCATTAATTAAAGTATGACTATTTCTTCTCATTTTACCTCATTACCCCACAGCTTCCACTTCCAGAGCTTACTTTTCTGGTGGCCTCAATCAGCACAGTTACCAATAAAGTTAAGACATTCCTTATAAAAGTACCACAAGGAAGTCAACATATGCTCCTGGTTCCTTGACCACTTCCTATGCCAATGTAACCCTCAAAAATATCATAATTTGAAATGACTGAGCAAAAAGCCTTGACTCATATATCTACTCGAGAGGAACATCCTGTTGTGGAAACCGGTGTCCTATACCTAGACATTTCAACTTTAGTATAAAAGATCTTTGTGACTAATTTCTTTAAGAGTGGTAACAGAAGTTGGCTGTTGATTCAAGTATTGAACCAAGAGTAAGAAGTTTTGATTATAGTTTGTCTAGTTTTATGGTCTTCCACTGTCAATCATTGTTTTTAAGATACAAGTAAAATTGAGAGGGTGAAGGCATGTACAGAGCATCAGATTGGGGAAGAGCAGTGTGGTTTCAGAAGTGGTAGAGGATGTGT
>JAUUDY010160087.1:0-13353 GCA_032361765.1 Panulirus inflatus
GAGAGAGAGAGAGAGAGAGAGAGAGAGAGAGAGAGAGAGGGGTTGCTCGGTCTGCAGTTATGGACCTGGGCGAAAGCTGGAGGTGGGAGCGCGGTGAGGGAGGGAAGCCAAAACAAAGGAGCGTGGAGATCAGACACAGTGTCATACCTTATGATAAGCTTTCGTGATATCAAATGCTACCATATATGATTGCTCTTGGAGAAGACAACCAGGCATAGGTGATGTAAGGCAGGATATTATATGGTGGATCTCGCTTCACGATAACTAAGAGAATTGATCACACAAACTTCGTGATTCAAAAATTTGACGAATATGCAGATTGAGGATGGTATCAAAGATTTTGGAAGTAGTTTGTCAAAGCAATAGGACGATCCTGAGGATTACTTTAAAGTACATTAGACTCGATCACTTAGCCCCTTGCTTAGGGTTTAAGGGAATTTACTAGGTTGTCTGTTTCAACCTAACGCTTTTCGTAATAAGCTTCAAGTTGGCAACGTTACCGGTAAAAGCTCCCTTACGCCCCATATAGATTTAGTGCAATGAAATCACCCTTTGTTTTCCGTTCGTCAAAATTATTGTATCAATCTTCGAATATGCAAAAGTATTATGGGAAAAGTGGGTATATCTTAATGATGAATGGAGACAAAAGACTCGTCGGCGGAACGTTTGACCACACCGGTGTCTCCTATTGGTCAAAATAACCACAGAGTGTGTGGTACAATAGGAGTTGAGGGCCTTCTACAATCAGTACATAAATATAAGGAAAAGATGGGTCAGCACCAACATATCTAGCCAAGATAATGCTACCTCCGATGCTGTACCAGCGAATGTTTATAAGATGAAAGAAAATGTTTTGCTCCTCGAAAAAAGCAAAACAGGTCTGCAAGCTAGAACTGAGGGTTAAAGGCAAGAACTCAGGCTCAGAGGCAAGAACTCAGGCTTAGTGGCAAGAGTTCAGGCTTAGAGGCAAAAAAACTCAGGCTTAGAGGCAAGAACCCTGGCTCAGAGGCAAGAACTCAGGCTCAGAGGCAAGAACTCAGGCTTAGAGACAAGAACTCAGGCTTAGAGGCAAGAACTCAGGCTCAGAGGCAAAAACTCAGGCTTAGAGGCAAGAACCCTGGCTCAGAGGCAAGAACTCAGGCTTAGAGGCAAGAACTCAGGCTCAGAGGCAAGAACTCAGGCTGAGGCATAGTTCTTCCAACGAAGGATGATACTAATAGGACCATCATGCACTTTGCGAGCATTACAAAGCATAACAACTTAATTATTCCTGTTGTATTGCGTCAATATGCCACACTCACTGTCATTACCAACAATCTCTATGACTCGTATTAGGCAAATTAAAGATTCTGTGAAATAAGATGCGTTTATGTAATCCATTGTGTTTGTAACGGAGGTTCCTGATGCTTTTAAGTTGTCATAGGTTGATTAATTTTGTTTTATTGGTCTCTGATATGTGGTGATGATACATAAGATGTAACAGACAATCCAGGGTACAGATTTAATCTAGGTACTATTGGAGATGAACTTTTACTAAAGGTTACTGATAACAGTAACAACATAAAAGTAAATCCGTGCGAGCACCAGATACACGACGGATTTTTTTTTCATGTACTTTCAATGGATAACGAAAATACCCTTGATTACATAAGCAAAGATACCTGTCCTTGACTACATATGAACAAAAGTACTTGTCCTTGGTTCCACGAACAAAATGTCGCGTATCTTGAGACTATCACAAGGACCATAAAGGCGTAAATTATACCTTCATAGATTGTCTCTCGTATTTTGAATTTAACTTGTATTTTGGGGGTTTATGTGTTACTTAAAGTTTATCTACTTTGGAAAAATGTTATAGTAATGGTTAAAAAGCTAGGAAATATCATTTTCCGTAACATAAATAAGGTTATAATCAGGATCCCTTTTATTTTGTAGGTTGGAATGGACGTAAACAACACAAGGAAGCAACTTTGTTTAGCTTCTATTTTTCAAAATACTTTCTATTTCTAGGTAAGAGGATCATATTTTTGAAAAAGTAGAGCAATGGAGATGTAGGGAGGATGAAATAGTTCCTTTATTTTGCTTGGGATGGGGAGCATAAATATTTACTTTACCTGTAGCATATTCCAAGCTATAGTAGAAGTTGTAATTTATGGAGTTTTATGGCTCACGGTTTGGGAAAACTGCACATTATTGGAACCATAAGTCGTAAACCTTTAAACTGGATTGATGGAGTTACGTTAGCTTAGTTTGGCCTTGGTCATTTGGCTGGTTAAGGTCATCTGGGGTTAGGTATAAGTACTTAGTTCTACTGTGACGACCTGTGGAAGATAGTATTTACTTTGGAGCGATAACTACGACCAATATTTGCCGAAGATCTTTGAATAGAAGGTAATTTAGTACTAAGTATGCAGGATATGGTGGGTGAATGTCACATTTCCCATGATATCCACACACACTTATTTATCACATCAAAGTAAGTTATATGTTATCAAATGGTTTCTCACTGTGTGATACATTCTGGAAGAGTGACTCTGTAGTTTAAGGGTATGGCCTGTTATTTAGGAGTATGACTGAATTCCATTTTACATTGGATGTATAGCTACTGTATTCATAGTAAAATGAGACCAGGTGATCATGATTGTGAATAATACTTTCAAGGTATTGGTTAATTTGTGGATATATTGACACAGGTGGATCAGGTGATATTATGTTGACATTGTTTATTTTCATGCACCTTTTTTTTCTGCATATATCAACTTTTCCAGTAAAAAAAAATTTTTTGAAAGTAATCGTATTCATACAGAAATCATTTTTGACGAGAAAAAAGGTGAATTTCAATTCCACCACATGCTGCCAGAGTCAACTGTTACTCTCTTGAAGTGTAGGTGACACTGCTCCTGGCTCATTAAAAGTAGTCAACCTTAGCATTACCCCCAGGTGGATGATAGTGGAAAATATTGAATGAGAAATCCAATACATCTTGTGATAACAGTGTAGTTGTATGTAATACATATTGGCATATCATTTAGCAAGAAACCACCCATTATTTTATAACATAATGATTAATAATTCAGTAGTGTGGAGGGGCTATGATGATCAAGGAAATTGTGGGGTCAATTAATGTAGTACGTAGAAAGCAAAACACTTCTATAAACTGATATGACCTATGAAAAGCTCACCTAACCTTCCCTTTTTCAGTGTTGTTCTCGAAGTATAGCAACAGTAATGGCATTTGTTGCATCCCACTACATAGTGAGCAGGTGTTTGATAGAAGTGGTTGTGTTCGGTGGAATACAACGAACACATATTGTCGAAAATCTGGATGGAAACAGTGTAAATATGAGACTGTAGCAATTGCGTATTTTTCAGATAACATCAAAAATATGGTATATTACAGCTGCTAGGGGAAGTTGAGGGAATTTTTAGGTACTTTTGATTTTCACAGTGTTTTATCTTAGTTGCTTATATATTAATTATTTTCACATTTTCTTAAAGCTTCCTAGCCCTCCCAAATGACATGTTTAGGATGATAAAGAATGAAGAAAATCATGATCTCCTGGTCAAAGTTTATTCTGGGATTAGATATGTTGGTAAACTATTGTTGCAAAATGAAATTATTGATATTCCTCTACTAACTGCAGCTTCATCTGCTCTTTTAAAATTTCAAGACAAAAAAAATTGGTTTTATTGGTGGATCAAAGAAGTAATTAAAAACACACAGGTAGGGAAACAACTTGTGACTGAATGAAACTACAAATACATTGATGAATTGATTGAATTTGCTATGAGGCATGGCCAACCATAGTGATGTGACTTGGACCAGCCACAGTGATTCCACCATCTATGCTAATGTTATTCAGTTATATCATACTGTCCAACTGTATATATTGTGTATCATATTATTTATTGTATATGTTATATTTGATTTATGGTATATTTTATCTTTTTTGTATTGGTGTAAGGCTTATTTTTTGATGTATGCATATAAAAAATAGATTAAGACCAAAAACAGTTTCATTGATTGATAAATATTGTTTGCATTTACATTATGGCTGCAGTAATTACCTAAATATGAAATTTTATAGTAGTAAAATTGTTGTACTATTTACTATTTGGTGTATATATGGGTTCCCTGAATAACAACAGTTCATAGAGCAATGTTTTGTGATTAGACATTCGAAAATCATAGTATAGATTTATGGAATGACACTAAGGCCTCAGAACAGTGAAAGATTTGAAGAAAATTCATGTTTTAGAAAAAAAGATTCCTTTAATGATGAAATTATTCAAGATAGTGTAAGGTATTTGAATTATAATGCCTTTTATGATGATATCAGAGCAAAATAACATTAGATTCTTACCATATTCCAGCCACTGACGGTCATAAGGAACACCAAGTTTTCATTTCTTTTTGCGCCTTATAAGTGAGATCTTCCTGACTTGAAACCAATAGCATAAATCATAAAATGGCCAAATACGTCATCAAACATAAATATTACACACTAAAATGGACAAACCTACTGTGAATGGCTTGGCAAACCATTCACTGCACCTCCATCTCACTCCATCACCACCTACTTCCAGCCCTCATCACCTGCATTCTTAGTAAGTATCGTTAGATATTGTCTGATTTACCACTTAAAACTATTATTTCAGACTTTAATTTTCAGAGTCCAGCTTTTTTCCAGCAGTGTGAAAACTGGGTAGGAACTCTACTTGTCACACTTTCCCTTAAGATTTCCATAGCAGTATGTTTACTCCTTGGTGTTTCTAGTCTTTTTCCTGTTAGCAAGTGAACTGGAGGAGGAGGTGGATGGGGAGATGCCTTTTACTTTACTATCATATTTCTTTTACTTTTTAGGTAATGATATGCAGATAATCTTGTTATGGGCCATCAGGTCTCCTGTTATCTCTCCATCTCATATACAAATCATCTTTCCAAAAAATATCCACAAATTCTGTCCTTTTCCATTCAACACATATTCCCCACACATTACATTGCCATACAAATTTGTATGTCATGTAATCATTTGCATGCAAATCACTGGGCCAAGTACAGCTTTCATGGAAGATTATTTGTAGATCTGAGGCTTTAGGCCCCAACCCTTTACAAGTTTTGTTTAGGCCTTCTTTTCTTAATTAGATATGGTCATCCTTTATTACTTGTATGTAGTATGAGGGTTGACTGGGTTGTTAGAATATTCATGATAATATAAACCAGAGTAATTTTGTATTTACAGGTTATAATGGGTGAAAAAACTGCTGCCACCAAGAACAATGATTGTTACTTCTACTATTATTCCAGTTGCTCAAAGGTTAGTTTTGTAATTCACAAAATTTATGTATATTTTTTCTGCATGTATGATTCGTCATGTATGTATATTATGGGGGTACCAGATCTTTGCTGATTTTTTGATTTGTGAGAGATGAGTCCGAATGCAGAATTTGGCAAGGGTCACTTGTAGTGGAATTTTGAAGATGAAGTTTGAGTTACTTCAGGTGCAAGAATATGTAATGTCTTCTCCTGTAGTATGCCTCCCATCAGAGGCAGACAGTAATACAGAGGTTGATAGCTTACTGACAGGACTTTGATAAATATCTGGCTAGAAAGAGGTATAGTGAATGATGAACTTTCTCATCTAAGGCTTATTAAAAGATTTGTCTGTTTCAGATTACATGCCTTCAGGAAATTAGGGTTGGCAGGTTGTACTTTTTTCCCTTGCTTCACCACTTTTCTTTAATGCATTTTCATGCATGACATCATGCAGGATGCTGGGGTTTATCCACATACTTTACCTATAGTTTTGATTTTTAGGTTATGCAAAAAATTCTGAATCAGTTGTGGTAGCCAGAAACACAGGATGTTTCAAACATGTTTTAAACCTCAGTAGCTTACATATCCATACACACTGGAGGTTTTCTACTTTAGCCAGGCTTGTAAATAGAAATCAAGGAATTATTGGAAACTTTGCAAATATGCAGTGAGATTTCCAGTTTAAAGAATCTTCTTTCTCAGTAATTTTCCCTAAAAGTGCCAGTCTGCATGTACAGAAGTGATAGGTATCTCAAGGTGTTTTGGTGTATATCAGTTGATTTACAAGCCTGATTTTTATTGCAACTAATTACAGTGTTCGCTTGGCTTTTTTTTCAATAACATTATATGTTTTATTTTGGATGGCTTTATTCCGCTTTCTCACCTCCAGACTGAACCCTGTGATCATCAGAGATCACTTGCTCACTTGGGAGGGGGAGTAAGGCACTTTATAGATAATCGTGCTCAAGGAATTTTAGGAATTTCTTAAATGGTAAAAGTTATGTTACTTTGGAATGAGGTGCGTAAAGGTTAGGAGAAATGATTTGGGATAATTTTCTTTCAGACTAACCAGTCCAGGCTCACCAGATCACGTTCCCTACTCCAGAGAAACTCAATAAGAATAAGGGTTCGGTTTCAAGAATTATTATAATTTCAGAGGTTTAGCATATGGGCCTCTTTAACACTAAATTGGTGTTAAATGATTATGGGAAAGTCATCTGACCCTCTCTCATAGGTTAAGAAGTCAAACTTTGGCCCTGGAGCTGACAGGCTTGTCAGCCATGCCCTCCTCTGCCCCTCACTTTGCATTGTATTAGGCTAACACAAATGTATTTATATGACTTTCTGAGTGTTTTACTTTTGAATGCTGATTCATCATTTTATAATTTTTTTTCACACTTTGATGGACTTTCTTGACTATGCCTAGTTTTTGAAATTAAAGAAAGATCCACAAAGAAAAAACAAGATGTAAAAGGAAGGCTCAGAATGACTACACCAGAATATTTCTGTAGTGCACTTTTGAAGTGGTCATGGACTTTAAGCTTAAATATGAAGCAAACATGCTCATATAATATGTTTCATTCCAAGATGAGGAAGTTCAAGGCTTTTGAAGTAGACAAAGAAGTTTGGCAGTTCAGAGCTTGGTCTTATAACTAAACATTGTACCATAGATTATTACCAGGTTTATTTCAGCCCTTAGTAAGTCGAATATCACTATAAAGGTCATGTTGGCATTTTTCAGCTACTGGTAGTAGAATCACCAGATGAAATTTGTGTTAAGCAAAGTACTTAGAGATGTTTTCTTGAAGGCAGGTTTCTAAATCTGGAAAAAGTTTGGCTTATTCCGTAATTGAATTCCTTATGGCTCAGGATCACTAATCTTCCCAAATAGATTTACTTCATTTATCAGTAGACAAAGGTCAAGCTTATCCAGAAGCAACTGGAGTTCTAGATTGAAGAGTGGTATTTTGTCAACAAACATAGAGTCAGCTGAGAAAATTTGATTCAGTGAGAGTGTGCATCACTTTAGAAAAGATGTTTGCCAAAAGAGTGGCATTATGGATGAACTCACTTCTTCCAGTGAAAGAAACATATGTGGTAAGATATAAACCACAAAAAGTTTTGTTAATTTCTGGAATAGTTGACCAGCAAGGAAGATTTGTAGAAACCCATTCCATGTAGAGCCCATGTAGACCTTTTGAGAGTTTGGTTAGAAGCATGAGATGGGGATACTATTTATTTTTGGATTACAAAATCAGGAGGATTTGGCATAAGTTGAGAGTTAGTATCGCACTAGTAGGGAAGAAGTGATGTTTCCCTGACTGTTCCTGTTTCTGAATGATAGTTCTTTATTAGAGTATGTTTTCCTCTATTATTACATATTTTGCAAATTTTGCTCCTCTCTTGAAGGATAGAAGCACCAAAAACACTTCCTGACTTCTCCATAGTGATGTATGTAACGATTATAAAGTTGATCAGAGATACTTTTAACTTTGGAATTTCAGGATATTCCTGACAAGTTGAACATTATTGCTATCATGGTATCTTGGTAGAATCTCTTCCTCCGTGGGTGGCAGCTACATTTGGAATTATTCTTCTCACTTGGTCAGTTAGGGGTATTCTTAAATTCCTGGATATGGATATGTTCTGTATTAATGAATTTAACATCTTTTGTGGATTCATTTCTTTAGGATTTTAACCAGAAGGCAAACTAGTTTATTCATAAAGTTTCATGTGATCAAATTTATCTAATGATAAGGAAAAAAGTGCTCAGAATCTTTTTGTGTTATCTCATAGTCTTATTTTGCACCTATTTTGAATTGCTTTAGTAGAGAAACAGTACCTTTGCTTTTATGTACAATACTAGTAAGATATCCACAATGTCCAACAAATTCATTTTGGCTTAAGGTAATCTATAAAAGATAGGAGGGTATAGGGAATGCATAGCATTTGGGATAATTATGCAGTTGAGTTTTTCTGATTTAATATGGTAACCATCAAATAAGACTTGTTATATGTTTGATGTATGCATGTTGATTTTCTGTTGGAAGTATTTTATCAAATCAGTAAATGTTTAATGGGGTGTACTTATCATTTGACATATTTTAGGTGTTAAATGATTTCAAACTCAAATTCCATTTTTGCAGTTTTTCTTTTTCATCTTATTAATGAAAACTTGCTCGTGTGATTTGTAAATTATATTGAAATGTATCTATGGTTTTGAGTGGAGAGAGAAAAAAATCAAACCTCCTGTTGTTTGAATTGTTTGACTGTTGATACCCTAACATTTAATGAAACTCAAACTTCCCAAATTCCCATAATTCAAAACTTTTTTCATATCATTTACATCTCCCTGCGATCATAGCTGGATGGCTCATGCAGAATTTTATCCATACATTTGCAAACCATTGCCACATTCTCAAGTATTTTTGACTCATCAATATTTGAAATATGTCATAAAGAATTTTGCATGCTTGTTTGGTTATTATATGTCATGCAGATGCTGCTTACCATCAGTAAGAAATCAGAATATTTTAAACAGGTGAAAATAGTAAAAGTGGGCACATTAGGCAGAAGTAGTTGGTAGGAGCATTAGTTTATAGCCTCTGCACTACAGTTGCCCTTTGCCAAAGGCCTGTTAAGGGTTAAGCTAGTGAGGCAGTGGAGTTCAGTTATGTAAACTCTGCCATGGTCATCGCCTTTAGGGAGTTCCTGGAGGGAACTGGCACCATAGATACATAGAAAGAGTTAAAAAGTATACAAAATGAGGAAAATAAATTTGAAACAGGTGTATGGGTAGAAGGATGGATCCAGAGTCAAGGAAAGAAAAGTGGGAAACAGTAGTGTTTGCAAGGCAGTGATAATATGGAGTTTGAGAATAATGGTAGTGTTAGATATAGAGGAGAACAACACTGTCATTGCAATGTGAATGTGGCCAAAATAAAAAACTATTACTAATAGAAAGGGCAAACTCCTTGTGTTTCCATGTTAATTTCTTCCATGGGTGACTAAAGCCAGCTTTTTTATTACCAAGTAGCTCAGAACTTCATGTAAAAATGAAAACTGATTTCAGCTTAAACTTTATTTATTGTAGATGTTATCTTGGTGTATACTGTGGAGGGTCAGGATTTGACAGTTTGTCTTACATTCAGCAAATATGATGCATTAGCATGAAGAAATTGCGTTAGTAAAATGAGTGCAGTAATGATGCATGTAAGCTTTTGTGATATCTCAGTACTACATGGGCATGAGTTTTATTGCTATAACTAAGATAAAATCATGCTAGTCAGTACAGTATAATTTGTATATGAGAATATGGAAGGTGTTCTAGATGTCAGGATCTCTAGTTTTGAAAAGTTACTGAAGTTATACTTATTCCATTATGTACAGATTAGATGTGTATTAATCCCTTCAGAAAAGAGAATTTATTGTGCTTTTCAAAGCATTTATGTCATTATGGGAATGTGAATAAATGAATTTTTTTTTACATGTTGGGTAAATATGCACTGATCATGGTTCCACAGTTTTCTTTGACTTTCTGTTTTCTTTAGTATTTTCTTTAAATGACTTATTGTTTGATACTGTTTATGTTTACCATACTGACTTTAAGAAATACATGAAATTTTAACATGCTGACATAAATACACAGGGTGCATCATGTCCCTTTCGTCATGAGCCTGCAGCATTGCGGAATGAAACAATGTGCATATACTGGTTGCAGGGGAACTGCAACAAAGCTAACTGCATCTTCAGACACATGGAAATTACTGTAAGTACTGCAGGACTTAATTAGTTGCATATAAGGATGAATACTTATATTTAATGAGCTCCAGTGTTATTATCAGCCTCGTTTGCAGGTATTATGAATAATAGATACTTTTGTGTATGCTCTCAGTTCCCATTATGAGCCATGATCACAGTATATCTTTGTTCTTCCAAAGCGGATACTTCCCTTGAACCCATCTTATATACATACTCTGTAGCTTTGCCTTTGTTTTAGTCAATATCTACACATACCTCAACATATAACATGTAGATAGATATTCTGGTTATTACTTGTCCATTACTTTCATATGCCCGTATCACCATACGACTTCACAATCTAGTTTATCAGCCACTTCACTTAGGATACTGTACCTTTTTCTAGTTTCTATCTCCTCTTCCTCCACATTCTCTCCTTGAAAAATCCAGCTCAGTCACTTACACTGTACTAACCATTTTGCTGTTACAGACCCAGGGCTTTGATGAAGAAATGGAGAAGGGGCTTACAGTTGCTGAGGTCTTTGGGAAAATAGTGTATGTACTATTCTTTTTTGAATATGAGAAAATAGAATGATTAGATTGATAGATAAAAGGATGATTAAATGCAGGATTGAGCAGCTATCATGGATTGATAAACAACAATAGTATAATTATGTTTGCATTATTTTTATGCACTGTGGTGGTAAGATAACTACTCAAGACACATTGCATATGCACAATTACAGCATTGTGTTTAGACTGAAGTGATGGAAGTTTGAAGTCATCAAAAGTAGACAGTGAACTCAACAAAGTAATTTGTCAGATATACCACCTGCTGGATCTTACTGAAAGCACTGAGTGCCATTTTTCTCTTGCATATATTAAAGTGTGCCCAGCTATTACTTCAAGCAGCTCATGCTATATGTAAGCTCTCTCTTTTATTTGTGGAAGATGAGTATTCTTAAGAATGATCTGGTATTTGCTGCCTGGACTGCATGCTTTGCCAAATTCAGATGAAATGGATTTAGCAAGTCCCAGGTTGTATGTGAGCCTGGCTCATATTCAGTTCACCCTGCTAGGCATTGTACTGGCAGACATCAGTTGATTAGTGGAACAAATCATCCCACTACAGTAAGTTTTCTCAACAGCAACAGTAGGAGTAGCAACAACAATGCAGATTGGTTAGCTGGCCATTTGGCAAAACTGAGACATAGATGCTGTTGTTGATTGTTAACAGAACCAGCATCACTCAGCATTAGTACGATTATTTGCTTGTGTCATTGATATGAGTAACGAGCTCACCTTCAGTTTTAATGTCTAGTGTACATTCTAGTAAATTAGACTTCTCAAGTTGTTTGCTGCCCCATGTATTTTCATTTATTTATTTATTATACTTTATCGCTGTTTCCCGCATCAGCGAGGTAGCGCCAGGAAACAGATGAAGAATGGCCCATCCACTCATATACACATATGGATATATACACATGTACATATTCATACTTGCTTACCTTCATGTATATATGGTTATAAATTGTTTAAATTGGTCAGTCTCATGGAGGGAAAATGTGGAACTGGTAAACCAAATTCAGACTGGCTGGGCAATTATCTTGTTATGGAAATCTGTTTTCACTTTTTATGTTGAACCAATCCTGGGAATCTTTATTGTTTATTTATGAGAATGTTATGTTGTAGTTAGATATCAATGATTAGATTGACCATTATAGATAAGATCTATACTTGGAAGTGTATGGTTAAATGAGTAACAAGATGTCATTATATACTGCTGCTGAATAAGCTGGTCTATGCTTCTCACGTGTCTTTTGCCTGTGCACTACTGGTTTTACTGATTGATATAGGAACTGCAACATCAGATGTAAATGGTCAAGAATTGTTTACCATAGTATTGTTATCTTGCTTGTACTTCAAAGATTTGAGAAGTATGACCCAACACTAAGCATAATGAGGCATGAGTTTGATTTGTATTCTAGCCCTACACTGATTTGTGTGCCTTTGTTTGTAGAGTGATGATGGTGCACCTTTATCATATAAATTGCATATATGTCAGCAACTTAGTCAGCTGCCAGCTTATACCATGGATATGCAACCTCATCCTCAGATCCATTCTGTTTTGCTTTATTGTAAGAATTGTGTTTATTGGAATAGACAGACAAAATACAAAAATTTAAAAAGTTGTATGATAGTGGAGAATGCTCAAGAAAGGGGGCCCCACAAGTGTAAAAATCCCTCCCTTTACAGTACAAATAGGTAATTACATGCACACACTCTTAAGATATTTAGCAAGATGTTCACATTTTACCTAAGGTCAGAACTAGAATATGCTTCTAAAGTTTGGTCATTGCATGTAAAGGAGCACTAACTGCTCATAGAGAATATCTAGAGAAAGGCAATGAGATGGTACCAGAATTAAGAGATTTTAGTTACAAGGAAGGGCTAGAGGATCTTAATTTTCCCACCTTGCAAGAGGAAAGAGTGAGGGGTTACCTGATCATAACCTTTTAAGTTTTCATAACAGATTGATGACATAAATGATGAACAATTCTTCAAGAGATATAGGAATAGAGCAACCAGAAGACTTGACAAGAAATTAAACACAAAATTTGTTAAAAAATGTGAGAAAGGGCTGTTATAGTACAATATGAGTAGTGGATGAATGGAATGAAATTTTTGAAGATGTGGTTAATGTAGACAGCATACATAAATTGAAGAAGTTGCATGACAGTACAAAATGTTCGAGAGAGAGGGCCCCATGAGTTTAAAACTCCTTCGCTGCTAAGTACAAATAGGTAATTACTTACACATGTATATATATAAGGTTAAAAGGGGGGCAATTCAAGTGTAAAACTCTCCCGTAAATACACAAATATTAATCATGCACCACTAGTAAGTTGACTGTTCCCTTTATATAACTGTTCCCATTGCTTCTGTACTGTTTCACATCATCAGTGGCTATCTTCCAGTAATAGTAAACATTCAGAAGGAAAGACTTAAAAGAAATTGAAGATGAAAAAAAAATTATATAGGGAGTGTAATTTTAACTAACTTGCAAATTTGACTGTACTTTTTCAGGGATAGTAAAAGCAACTTTACCTTACTCTTTGAGGGATAGTAAAGTCGACCTTACTCTTTCAGGGATAACAGTCCTAGTTTTCTGAGAAGTGATACAATCGAGCGAATGATTTTTGGTGCAAAATTGTCAAGGGGATAGGGGAGAAAGAATACATCCCACGTATTCCCTGCGTGTCGTAGAAGGCGACTAAAAGGGGAGGGAGCGGGGG
>JAUUDY010160198.1:0-13353 GCA_032361765.1 Panulirus inflatus
GCTTAGTCCTTTTCTGTGTGGCACTTGAGTCACTTGCTCAGCTAAGCATAAAAATAAGCAGAAATCTAAGAATTTTTTCTGCATACGGTCTGTGTGGCACAGTTCCTGGACTGGGTCTGCTCTTTCTCTCCTTATGTGCGCCCCATTCCACAGCATGGGTAGGAGTGCACGATAAACCCCACCTCCTTCTCTCCAATCCTCCCCTTTATTTTTTTCTCGGTATATATTAATTGAAGTCGCTCTCCCTGGACTGCATACCAACTCTGCCCCTTTTCCTTGCCAGCTCCGTCTGTTTTCTCGGCAGCTCCTCCTCCCGCCCTACAGTTCGCCTCCAGTGCGTCCTACTGTTTTTTGTTGGGCCAGAAGTTGAAAAGAAATATATTGGTTGGTAGCGGTCGGGTTGGCGGGGTTCCCTCCGTCCACAACACATCATCAGCATTGACCTTCCTGCTCAAGCGCCAGACGCTCCGACCCCTGGCGTCCACAGTCGCAGCGTTTGAGATTCATGACGACGTACGACGTATTATTTATGTGTCTGATCAGAACAGTGCGAAATATGAGACAACACAAGACGTTCTGAAATGTATAGGGTCACATAAACCTTCACGGACTTGAAGCTGGAAAAACTTTTTCCTTGCAATTTTTTTTCTCTGAACAGACAAATGGGGACTTGTCTAAGGAGTGGTGGCCGCGGGTATATCTCTTTGGGCAGGGTAGTGCTGGCAGGGTAATGCTGGAAGGGTAGTGTTGGCAGGGTAGTGTTGGCAGAGTAGTGTTGGCAGGGTAGTGTTGGCAGGGTAGTGTTGGCTGGGTAGTGTTGGCAGGGTAGTGTTGGCAGGGTAGCGTTGGCAGGGTAGTGTTGGAAGGGTAGTGTTGGCAGTGTAGTGTTAACAGAGTAGTGTTGGAAGGGTAGTGAGATGTATAGGTATGTATATTTGCGTGTGTGGATGTGTATGTACATACATGTGTATGTGGGTGGGTTGGGCCATTCTTTCGTCTGTTTCCTTGGGCTACCACGCTAACGTGGGAGACAGCGACAAAGTAAAATAAATAGATTTTGAAAATAGGTCAGACAAAAACATAGTACATCTCAGTCAGGAAGCTAAAACAATTATTCATTGTGATTCCTGGAGAAATATGAAAAATTCATGGAACAGCTGCAGAAACACTTAAAAGAATTCTTGACATATGGATGAAATCATTCCCTGATGAACCAAGAACTAATGATTATGTGATGTATGTGGCAGCTGAGAAAAATAGTCATGTCCATCAAATAAGATGTGGTGAGTGCTTCATAGTAACCCTGCTCTGTCATTTTGGCTAAATCTCATTGTAGGTATTTGTAGGAAGGTACCCAATAGCACTTATTTCACCTGTCCATTCCACCACCACCTCAAACTCTAATTACCATTTTTTTCAGTAAGTCTGTTGAACATCTGCATTGCCTGTGATGTTGCAACATTTGTTGACTCAAGTGATTCATGGGTGATGTAGATAACCCAACTGCTTGTCCCTATTCATTCCAGTAATCTTTAGTTCACTTAGTGCCGCTCTAGTAGTAGTAAAAGCCCTCATTACCACTTTTCAGTACCCTTTTCATTGAGTTTTCATAAGAGATCATTTAGTTTACCTCATGACATTATGATTTAATGATGGTAATTAAGTTTTTTCCAGGTGTAGTCCATGCATAGGAGTTAAAATGGGAAAATTTTTGGCCAGGAATGTAACGCCCTTGATGACATGGGTTTCAGTGCCACTAATTAAGATGGTTTTGACCTGAGATGAGTAGTTAAGGAACCTAAAGGTATAATTTGAGGCCTTGGTGTCTACACAAGGAAATTTTCAAGTATGATAGACCGACTGTGTCAGAAATGTAGATAGAATTCCCATTATATAAAAAAAGTCATCATTTTTATGCGTAGAACAAGCTTATGTATTGCTGTGTCTCTATTATTGCTTATTATTACCCCCAGGTGCGAAGCTTGTGCCTGGAGTTGCTGAAGGAGTACCCAACACAACGTGTAGTGATTACTACGTTACACACATTGACACAGCTGGCTGCTCACATTCTCGTTGACATCCCTCAGCAGGTGAATTGCACATATAGTTCATTGCTCTTCTCTTTTTACCTGTTTTTTAAGGAAAAACAGAACTAAGAATTAAGGAAGTCTCTCATTAATGTCAGAAATTAATTGCAACCATAGGCATGGACAACCATACCCTCTGCCACCCGTTATAATTTATGTAAGGGATTTAAAACCCCAGTTCTGTATAATCAATTCCCACAGAAGTTGTATGCCTGTATGTAATTGATTCACCCTATGGCAATGGGAATGAAGTTATTGACTTTTGATAGATATATAGATTAGAATGTGTTGAGTAGGCATGATAGAATTTTCAACTGAATATATTTTCATTATCTGTTCAGATTATAACTTGATAGCTAGAAAATTGCATCATCCAGTTGAGGATTGCACAAGAGATACTAAATTTACTGATACTGTACTTGTATGAGAATCTTAGAATAGGTTTGAAATGAGGAAAGAGTAAGTTATATCTGGAATACATCTTAGATTATTAGATTATGAGTGTTTTAGAAATGTAATGATAAGAGAAAAGATTAAAGATTGTGGTTGATATAGCTTGCCAGATGGAAAAGAGTAGCCAAAATAGATACCTGCAGATAAGTGAGTGATAAGAATTGCTTTCGAAGGCCAAATTGGGTTAGGATAGGAAAACGGCAGGAATGGAGAGAGTGGTTGGTGGTGACTAATTGAATGATAAGATGATATTGATAATTTTAAGAAAAATAAAATGTCTATCTTTGTTTGTATATCTCTGATGCCTATTCCCTCCATGAGCTATCAACAAGGGGGTGGCCATGGCAAAAGAGTTTCTGCTTACCCCTTTCCTACATGCCTCCCTTGCATAGACTATTCCACACATTTCCCACCATTTCTCTTCCGCTGGTATTATTTCACTTTATTTCCTCAAGCCATAGGTGGTCTTCCTCTCACACCTACCTCTTTGATTGTACAGTCATACATTCTCCTTGTAAACTCCCCTTCTTGCATTCTTTCCGCATGCCCAAACCAGCTCAAAGTATTGTTTTTCACCCACTCTACCACTGCACAATTCATTTCTTTTGTATTCCCTGCCATAACATTTCTCTCATACATCCCCTCAAATCTTTCTTCATTCCATCTAGTCATACCACATGTTCCTCTCAAATAGCTTATTTCCACAACCAGAATTCTTGACGATTGTGACTCATTCC
Source organism: Panulirus inflatus (assembly GCA_032361765.1). NCBI lineage: Eukaryota > Metazoa > Arthropoda > Malacostraca > Decapoda > Palinuridae > Panulirus > Panulirus inflatus. The sequence goes on from JAUUDY010160198.1 coordinate 3,278, forward strand.
ATGCCCCTGTTTTGGTGGCATAGGTCAGGGCTGGGAGGACTATACTCTTCACTTCCATATTTACATCTCTACCCTTCATTATTCTGTTAAGATACCCAACGATTCTTCTACCCTGTGCTGCTTTCTCCCATAATCTTCCCTACATATCATCAAACTTACCCAAGGCATCTCCTAAATACTTGAATTATCTCACCTTTTTCAGTTTTTCTCCCTCTCATATCTAAAATGCAGTTTAGTACACTTTCTCCTTTCACTCCATATGGTTTTGCAAAATCTATACTTTCACTCTCCTTTTCACACACCATTACTTTTACTTGCATTTAACTTCATTGCTTATGCATTCACACATCATAAAACGCACAAATTCTTGCAACTCCTCTGCACTCTCAGCATACTACACAGTATCTTCAACTGACAGGCTTGCCACTAGCCTACTGCAGGTCACTGCCACACTTCATCTCTGCACCCTCTTTCCTCTTTTTTGCTTTCATTGCTCTAATCAATCCATCCAATTTTTCTCCATTTAAACTTATATCCCACCTAACTTGTCCCTCAACCCAGCTGAACCTAATGACCTTGCTCTTATTCACATTTACTCTCAACTTTCTCCTTTCACACACTTTTCCAGACTCAGTCATCAACTTCTGCAGTTTCTCACCCGAATCAGCCACTAGTACTGTATCATCGGCGAACAACAGCTGACTCATTTTCCTAGCCCTGTCATCCCCAACAGACTACATACTCACCCCTCTTTCCAAAACTCCTGCATTTACCTCCCTAACCACCCCATCCATAAACAGATTAAACAGCCATGTGGACATCACACACCCTTGCTGCAGACCAACCTTCACTGGGAACCAATCACTCTCCTCTCTTCCTGCTTGTACACATGCCTTACATCCTTGGTAAAACTTTTCACTGCTTCTAGCAGCTTACTTCCCACACTGTATGCTCTTAAGACCTTCCACAAAGCATCTCTATCAACCATATCATATGCCTTCTCCTGATCCATAAATGCCACACACAGAATCATGTTTTTCTTAGTATTTCTCAAGTAGATTCTTCAAAGTAAACACCTGATCCACACATCCTCCACCAATTCTGAAACCACACTGTTCCTCCACAATCTGATGCTCTGTACATCCCTTCACCCTCTCAAATCAGATGCTCTGTAAATGCTTTCACCCTCTCAAATCAATACCCTTCCACACAATTTTCCAGGTATACTCAAACTTATGCCTTATGCCATAATTTTACATCCTTAAAAATTTCCATGAAAATACAACTCAGATGAGCGACATGCAACCCAGAAATAAGTTTCACTGATAAAGCTTTCCAATGAGGAACAGTCATAAACACCCCTGTCCTTATTATCTATGGAGTAATGTGACACTAACATACCTTTCGTAGCACATCTCTGAACAAGCAGAGACTTTGTTTGGGGATCTCCAACAAATTTTCGGACAACTTCCAGGTACTGCGGGGTCTTTAGGGCTGTTTGCAGCTCAACTGAAGGTTCATCATCTTCTTCCAGCATGACCATGGCCACACGTCGTACATAACGCACAACTGCATCAACCTCTGCAAGGGCCACCACAGCTTCCAGGCTTCCTCCTCCTCCCTCTCCTATGGTGAGAAAAAGCATTAGTGCACTTGCAGCTATGATGATAGTAATTAGGCTTTTTATAAAACCTATGATATTATTATCATTATAATACGTTGTCGCTGTCTCCTGCATTAGCGAGGTATTGCAAGGAAACAGATGAAAGAATGGCCCAACCCACCCACATACACAGACATATACATATATTCTTTTGTACCTATTCATACTTGCTGCCTTGAGTTATTTGGCCAGTGTGCTGAATATTGTGGCTAGCAGAGATCTTTAAGCTGTGAGAAGTTTGGATGGCCTCAATCAGAGATCCACAACTATTATGAACTAACTGGTCACTTTACTAGTAAGTAATCAGTGATTGGATGCACTTGCCACATGTACTAGTAGTGCAACATGCCAAAAACTACTTTGGAGGATTGAAATATGAAATGAGCACTCTTAAGTTGCTGAGCATTATTGTTCATTCACATTAGAGTACAGAAATTGAACTAGCACAATATGTGGGTTTAAGAAATGCAGCTTAAAATTGTCTTCTTTCTTTAACAAATAACAAATGAGTCATAATAAATATGGTCTAGTTAAAAGCAGAAGACTTTTATCATAATATCTTAATACGTTTCTTTCTGCATCATTCACCTTTATCCCAAGACTATCCCATTCGCTTATCTCTGTTTTTTCTGAAAATACGATTAATACCTTAATAATTAAAACCTTCTCAAGCTTGCTGGCTGCACATCACATGTTTCTACACTTTTCTGGCAGCAATTGTAAAATTTCTGGCTGCATGTGACCAAAAAAATGAAGGGTATGGATCACTGGTCTAGACAGATATAAAAGGATTTGAACCAGAAAGCCTTCCTTTGTAATCCATTTAGGTTAAGTTAGTTGTATAGTATAGTATGTTATTAGGTCTCATTGGTTCTGAAGTAAATGAAACTGAAAGCTATGGTTGGGCTGCTTAGAAAGTTTAACTATAGGAAGTATTACCTTTGATGATAACAAGAGACATAATGGAATCACTTTTATTGGTAACGAAATTTGAGATTAAGGGTATTGGGTTTATAGCACTGTTGTTTTTGGGTGGCACAGTCCAACATTATTATTATACAACCCCAGGACACCTTGTACGAAGGGATCCTGGGGCTATTTACCTATGACCCCATACCCAGGGGCTCCTGCAGCTTCAAGGCTGTCTACACTCAGTAATGGGGACAGGATGGACTTCTTTGAAGTGAAAAATTTGTTGATGAGAGTGTAGACTCTTTCGTCAACTGATGATGATACAGCCTTGCCAAAGGTGACTCTTCACTCGTAATGTAACCTCAAGCAGGCACAGTATGACAATACCCATTGTCCAATATGGGGAAGAATATTCAGGATATGTTTTCGTATTTTGTTAATCAAAAGAGAGCATTGTCACTGATCCTTGATTCATTAACTACTTTGCTTATTAACAAAGCAAAAGAGGGTGTTGACTTGCTTTTTATCTGGCCATTTCTCCTACGACTGTCAGTTGTGTTGGTGACGCACAGATATTTCATTGCAGCTGCGTGTGGTGTGTTTTCCAGGACTGGCTCATCCTAGCTCTGCAACTGGAGAAGGCATGGTATCCCAACCACTACTGGCGTGTGTAGAGCCTCATCCTTCCCTGCTCCCACCCTCTCATCATCCTACTGGTGATCTCTCGCGGCTTGGCCTCAGCATGGGTTTGGACCGCTCCTCCCAGGTCCACACTCATCCCCATAGTGATGTTCCAGCCTCTTCCTGCCCACCATATGATCCTCCACCTTCTTATCCCTTGGAGGTCACAAGTAATGCTCCTCCTCCTCCCCCAAGAGACATTTCATCTATGGCAGTCTCACAGTCACAGACTCAGGTGGGGCATGAAACCCCACTGCAAACAGTGAACCTTCTGTCTGCAGGTCACCCTCGTGGTGCTCCTCCCCCATATCATGGTCATCATGAGGTAGTCTCTCATCAGCCAGGAGGTACAACCATACAGACATCATCCGTTCATTCTGCAGAGCAGGTACACACTCCACTGATTCCGGGCAGCCCACCCATGAATTTTAACCGCCGGATGGGTCCTAAAATGTCTCCAAGTGCACCCAATCTCGCTACTGATATGCCTGTGCCCCGCCCTCCCATGTGTCATAATCCACATCATCCTACTGTTGCATGTAGAAAATGTAACAGTGTTCGCAGTAGTAACAGGCAGAATGCCGCCATTTTAGTTCGACGGGCAAATTCAAGTGCTGGTCACACCTACAGAAATTCTGCACCCCTTTCTGCTTGCCAAGAGGGCTTGGACACAGATGATGCTCCAAGTATCTTGGCACGTCTCAGAAGAGAATGGGAACTGGGAAATATTCCATCAGGTGGACATAACTCTATTCCTCAGAGTGTGCCATCTTCTACTGAGACAAAGTCACAGCCTCTCACTTCAAATGCCTTTGTTAAGGATAAACATCCTGAAAGTTTTACCTTAACAGATTCATCAAAAGATGGAGCTAAAGAGAAACCTCAGAAAGAACAGGCATTACAGCAGAACTCTACAGCCAAGGAAGTTATGAAAGATCAGCAGCATCAAAAGAACAATATTTCAGAGAAAACAGTTAGAAACCAACAGCAAAAAACACAAAATCCTTTGCAAAGGAATGCCTCAGCAGAGGTCATTAATACTCAGAAGCAACAAACTTCTCAATCAGTGAATGATACAAGGCAAGAACAAGATATTTCATCAAATCCTCATTTACCCAACTCTGCAGTTAGCTTGTCTAGTCAAACTACAAACCACATACCTTCATCACTGACTGTTAAACCCAGTCTCTCTACAAGGGTGCAAAATTTATTCAACTCACCATTAAATTTAGCAGATGTTTCAAATTCTAACACCATCACAACAACTGAAACCAAGAATAGTATTACATATCCTGTTAACAATAAAGTTGCAAGTCAAGATCAGATAATGAAGAAAAATGACATTAATCAGCTAAATAATAACCAGGAGGATAAAATAGAGTTGATAATATTAGAAGATACAGATGAACTCAAAATATCTAAAGATATTACCAAACCTGTACAAGATGTTATATGATATTTGATAGCCTCCAGAATTTTTGGAAATTTTATGATCACTTGGTTAATTGGATTTTGACCTTGTGATAGAAATCTCTGAATACCCAATGCTCAGTTGGGGTTAAAAGAGTTGTCTGGATGACCAGCTCAGTCCACAAAATGGTGGATATCCTCATGATCTGATTCACAGGCTCTGGCAATGACTTCCTTGTTTAGAGAGGTGATACTCTCTAACATAGGTGCATTGATACAGTTGCCCTTTTTCATACTCTTCAGTCACAGTTGAAGGATATGAGTCCGTCCAAATGAATCATGACTTGCTGTTTAATGTTAGGTGATATGATCCTGTGACAGACAGTATTACTGGGGTCGTGATATCTTTCATCATAACTAATTAGAATTTGTGGGTATTTAAAAATGTATACACCATTTATTTACTGACAGACTTCTCAAGTTGATTTTTTGTTGTAAAATTTGAAAGTAATTTATGGATTTTTTTTTAGGTTGATCTACCTTCTCCAAACACTAGAAGTGTATTGTACATATATTAATGAAGATTGTCAAGATATCCCACTTGATTACTGTATAAAAGTAGCTTTTGTTGACCTCTTGATGTTGGATTTCTGATGAGGAATGACATATTGTCATTTTGGCTTTAGTAATATTGATAGACAAATCAGGTGATAAGCATTTTACAACCTTGTGATATGTAGAGATGCTAATGAAATGAGGTTCATTAATTCGGTTGTACCATATTTATGCTGTACCCCTTTTATCTGACTTGGTCTTTCAGTTATCTTCACCTTGGTGATAAGACATCTGAAGAATTGGCAGTAATTAACTGTTGACCACAAAACAGGTTGTCGGTTGGTGCCATGGTCACAAGTTGTCAACTTAAAATTTTGTGCCATTACTGTAGTGTGATGGTTTGTGCTTAGTGAGGAATATCCTACAATGGTGCTATATTGAGTCACATGTGTCCAAGTAATGTTAATGATAGAAAGTAGAATCTCTTTTATGTAAGATATATCTTTCGTTCTTATGTAGACAGGTTTTGTATGAATCTGTGAAAGTCTAGAGAAGTTTGGGCTTTGCATGGATATGGATTCAGGCCTGAAAAAAAAATGAAAAATGGCCCTGAAATTACTGTTTGGTCTGAATTTTGAATATGGAGCCTTAAGAATTGTCCAAGATATAGATATTTTAGCCTTTCTTTTTATTTTTTTCTTGAATAATTGTATGTACTTTAAAGAAAATACTCTAATATTTTGATGATTTAGAACAAGGAATGCTCAAATTCTGTGATTTAGCACCTGAAATAATTGGTTTGAAAAATGATTACCATTGCCTTGAAATGTAAGAGAAAAGCTGAATGTTGAACTCCCAGTAGTAGTACGAACCTGTGTAGATCCCTTTCTTTGATTATCTAAGTCTTCTTTACAGAGATTCTTTTTGACTGTTCAAAGCTGCAGACTTTGAACTTGATTTTCTATATATATCTTTTTAAGTGCAAAGAAGCTCTGAATTATTATTATAAAGATATTATTAGGATAGTGAGAAATTTCATTTCAACTTACTTACACTGAAGAATCCAGTGTAAATGACTGTTTACCCATCTGTTTAGGAGAATTATAGTTTTAATTATGCGTCTTTTTTTCGGCAACAGTATTGCATAAGATCTTTGAATAACTCCTAGTCATTCTTTGTCACACAGTCAAACTCATATATTTTGGAAAGACGAGAATTTTATCTCTGTCTTGTATTATTAGGAATGGTGTTATTACTTTTAAGACAGAAATGTGTGCATCATAATGGTTATTCACTCTTAAACTTACAATAATTAGACTGCATCTGAGTAACTTGTAATGAACTAGTAATATCAGAATATTCTTAAACTTGCTGTGTTTAGACTGTCTTCACATAACAAACCTTGAACCAGCAAATTCAGGATATTGTACAGTATTTTTGCCAAACTCTTACTGTAATGATAATACAGTTTGATATTGATACTTCTGTGTGATGACTACCATACATGGCTGTTCTTAAATGCAGTATACTGATAATGTAATCATGTAAAAGATCATTAGAAATTTTTATATTGGAATACAATGAGATGAACTTTGTTGCATTGATTGGTAAAGTGTCTGCATTAATCAGCCTTGTGTAAGTAAGAAACTGTATAATGTATATAGATGCTTAGAATAATGATCTGCTTCCATATACCTGAGGAGCCAGGTTTAAATCCTTGACATTGGGCTGAGTTTATAGCCTCACTCTCTATGGCAGGCACAGAGCTGGACTCTGTCATTCTAATTCCTGAAGTAATTGATCCTTTCTCACCCAAGAGGCTGCCATCTTGCTCTTTAAGAATATGCAAATTAGTTATTAACTATTTAGAAATGGAAGGCATCACCACTGATATCATAATTGTTTAAAGTTGTGTTTTTTAGTTTTTCATGTTTCAGTGCTTATTTTGTCAGTCTCCCTTAGCTTATTATATGTTATAGGCCTGGCTAATTCAAATTTTATGGTCCAGGAATGTTAGAAATAAGGTTCATGCTTTATATTAAATAATGTAAACAAGATTATATATTACCTCAGTCTCAGCGTATTGCTTTGTAAAGAATAGCATTGTAATGCTTGTATTTATTTTCAATGTTTTTTTTATGCAAAATTGTATTAATACTGTACACAAACACATTAGACTGACTACATAAAAGTTGTAACATTGATCTGAGTGAATCTCAAAGGGCTTATCATTAGTAGATTGATGCTAGGTGATGAGGAATGTGCTCTTGGAGCAAGTTGTCTTTATTTCCTTATTGGATTTGCTCCTTATAACTGATGAATCCTCTGTCCTTAAAATTTGTAAGAGTAGGATCTGAAAGTATTTTTGAGTGTTTTTTAATTGTGTTATCAAGTTTGAATGGCCTACTTGGTTGATTCCTCTTGTTAATTATTATTTGATAATAATAATTTCTCTCTGGCATCAGAATCACAATCCATGATTTGTTTTTGGAGGTAAAGAGATTTTTTTAAAGTGAGTTAATGAAAGAGTTTTGATATCAAGAGATAACTTGACCATGTACTCTTTCATCACTTGTTTGCCTAAGACAAGCATAACAGCACACTCTCTATTCATTATTAGTTCTTATCTTTGTCTTGCAGTTTAACAAATGTACAAAGGGCTGGGTCAGGATTATGAAGTAAATGACTACTCATATTCTTCATGTGTAAAACTTGTGAATAATGTTAAAAAATTTGAGACCTTCCTAGGTGCCTCATGATGACTTGTAAATGGCATTTTGAATTCATTTGCATTAATAGTTTGGTTTTGAATTGTGTGGAGTTCTTCATAAATCGTACCTCCTTTTAAGATAAAGTAATACTGGATGGATCAATATATGAAATACCTTAGATGTTATGGATAACTCCAAGGTGAATTTGAAAGAACACGGTAAAGGCAGTGATTATGCCTGAAATCTCTACAGTATCCCTATTATCATATTGGTCAAGGAATATACATGTGCCAAAGTTAGGGCTTAACCCTGGTGTTTTGACCTTGAAACACTTTTATAGTAATATAGCTTATCAGTTTTCATTTCATTGACTAATGTGCATAGTCATTGATTTGATAACTTAGATTTTTCTTCTTAAGAAATAAGGGAATTTGGTAAGCTTAATTATTCACTCTGCATCATGCAGTTTTATAGGGCTCTACAGCTTTAAGGCTGCACCCCATTCAGGAGCAAAGAGTTATGGACTTCTTTGGAGCGAGAAGATCCTTGACAAGGCCATAGGTCTCTCTTCCCTGATGATGATATAGCTGTACTGAATGTGAATTCTCGCCTGTGTTGTAACCTTTAACAGGTGAAGTATGCTAACACCCACACACACATGAAATTAATAAAAGATCTGTTAGATACATTTGTAAAGAACTGTACAGTATAAAAGTAGGGATTGAACTGAACAAACTGTTATGAGATTGCGAATATGAACAGCATACAGAAGTTTAAAAAGCTGTACATTAGTAGAGAAAGTTCACGAGATGAGACTCCATAAATGTGAAACTCTCTTCCTGCACGGCACAGTTAAGTGATTTCACACACACACACACACACACACACGCACAAGTCAACACTGGCCCACCTAGGGTCAGGCCTACACAGGTTGGAATCCTGGGTGACAGTCAGCCAAAAGCCAATCTTAGCTGGACATCCTTCCCTGTAGGTTGGTTGATAAATGGATACCTAGCCATGGTGCATGTATTCAAGATTAAGAGATGGTGCAGTGTGAGTGTAAAAACTCTTCCCATAACACACAAACAGTTATTACGTATGCAGGCACTGTTCAGACTGTAATTGGAGTAAGGCAAGATGCTGAGGGAGTGTAAGGGAAAATGCCATATCTATCTATAAGAAAGGAGACGGGTAATAGGCTCTGAACTACAGACCAGTCTCACTGAAAAATGTGGACTGTAAGCTTCAGGAAAAGTTAATCAGAAATTGAATAGATGACTTTTTGCAGAGGAGCAATTATCAGAGTGAGAGAGTATAGTTTTGTGGAAAGGAGGTCTTATGGAACAAACATCTTTGATTTCTATGAGAGAGTGACCTCATAGAAAGGCAGGGCTAGGTGGATTTGTTTACTTTTTTAGAAAGCATGTAATACTACTGCATGGGAGTCTGATTAAAAAGCTGGATCACTAGGCAGGAATAAGGGGGAGACACCTTTGATGGATGGAAGACTATCTAAGTGAAAGGGAACAAAACATGAACTTCAGAGGAGCCTTCTCTTAATGGGCTGAGGTTACCAGTGGTGTGCCACATAGTTCTTTCTGGGACCATTACTCCCTCTGATGTATGTGAATAACTTGATAGACTGTATAGTCATACCTGAATGTTTACAGAAAATGCAAAAGTCATGAGTGAAGTGAAAAGCTTGGAGGATCACATCAACTTATAAGGGTGCTGTATTAAACTCCAATGTTGGTCTGATACATGATTAATGAAGTTCAACCTGAGTAAATGTAAAGTAATGAGGAAGGGTCATAGCAAAAGAAGTCTTTGATGGGATCATAATTTAACAGGAAATAAACTACAAGAATCTATGTGTGAGAAAGACTTGAGAGTGGACTTTGTCTTTAACCAATCACAGAACTGCACTTTAGGACTACCCTTAAACCAACTACATTTTCAATCTACACAGTTTGACAGCCGGACTTCATACCTACCACCTCAGACAAGAAGCACCACCATACATTCCTTTTTCACACCAGCGCTGTATACAAGGACTGCCTGGAGCACACTACATGAACTCTCATCTGACCAGGTTTCATTCTGATAATGCTATACCTAACTTTCAATTTACACAGCTGCCAAAA
>JAUUDY010160309.1:0-13352 GCA_032361765.1 Panulirus inflatus
TCCATGTTGATTTTAATTTCAAACTTGCTAAGTTTTAATGTTTCATCCTTGTTCACAAAAGTTCCAGTTGATAACCTCTTAGAATATTTGGTTGAAGTCTTTGATAATCTTGATTTACCTGTTTCATATTTGGTGTTTGATGAATTGATAAAATTGTGTATAAAAGACTGTGTATTTTGATGTGATGGAGAATATTACCATCTGGTAACATTTGTTACCAATGGTGTCTGAGCTACGTCTCTTCCTTGTATATCAACTGACTGTTTTACGTCTTCTCTCTCATTCTTTTATCTCCCCTGATGATGTGATCATTACACAAAAGTGCACTTGGGAACTTATCATATTTCGTTTTCCTGTATTTTTTGTACGTAATAGATCACTCGTACCACTGTGACCTCTTGCAGTACATATTATACATATAAATGTATACACATGTAAATATTCGTACTTGCTCGCCTTTATCCATTCCCTGTGCCACCCCACCCCACAGGCAACAGCATTGCCACCCCATGACAGTGAGGTATTGCTGGGAAACATACAAAGAGAAACACAGATGTGAATATACAAAGAGAAACACAGATGTGAATATGCTGAGAGGAATATCTGGTGGGATATCAGATCATTACTTGGTGAAAGTAAGGTTGAAGACTTGTGCAGGCTTTTGGAAAAGAGAAAATGATAGTGGGTGAGAAGAGGTAGGTGAAAGTAGGTGAGCTTGGAAAAGAAGACTACTAGAAGAGATATGCGTTGAGATTGAGTGTAGAATGGCTAGAGAGAAGGATAAATGAAGATAGAGGAGTGGGTGAGGAATGGGAGATAATCAGAGAAGTAGCACTGACATGTTTGACAGAAGTGTGTGGCATGTGGTAGGCAGGAGGTGGGCAACTGAGTAAAGGTAGTGAATAGTGAAATGGCGATGATAAGTTGCAAGAGAAAGAGTAAAAAGAGGTGTATGATCATTACTCAAAGGGAAGGAGTGTGAGTGATTGGGAGATGCACAAGAGAAGCAGCATAAGGTAAAGAGGGAGTTGCAAAGATTGATAAAGTGGGCAAAATAGATTTGGGGTGAGCAAGTATCAGCAAACTTCATTGAGGATATGTAAATATTTAGGAAGTAGATTAACCCATTCACTGTTGGGTGTTGTGACAGCAACACTAAGAATAACTTGAGTTGCCTCTTGGGTGTTGCTGCAGCATTACCCTCTTAAGTTTCGCACCTGAGGTATTGGTGGGTAGAACAATTATGACTATTAAGAAATGGCAACATGTGAAACTGATGCCAGACAGAGCCAATTATTTTTAAGTATATGGGTCATTCGCCATCAGAGTGAGAGAGGAGAGAGTACATGTATCTGCTCACAACCAGACCATTTTCGGCCCCAGCTTGCCCATATAAAGATTGGCGCATAGATATATTAGATGTAATAGAGTCTGATGAACTCACTGAGCTACAAAGTAAAGAAGGAAAGGAGAAAAGTAAAACAGGAGGCAATGATGCCACACAATAGACGACAAAAACAGATGAGAGAGAGCTGGCAGTGGCTGTCCAAGCAGTATTGGCATGAGAGGAAATTGTGCATAGTATATGAAGAATAATAATTACCTTTTCATTTAGTTTTTTGGCCAAAAAGAAAAATTCTAAAGTTCCTCATTCTTTGTATTCCAAAAATAATTGATAGACAACTGGAGTTAAGTAAATGAAAGACAATGTTGTCAGAAATAAATTTCCTGGAAAGATCTCTGCATTGTTCTGATATTTATCTGTGTTTATATGTTTTCATGAAAGTAAAGAAAGAAATGTAAAGGAAAATCTCAAAAAAGAATATTCATGCATCCAGAAGTGCTAACAAAAATTTCCCATCATATACAAACAGACCCTTCTACAAGAAGGTAAGAGTGCAAGCAGAATATAATACACATTTATTTTTTTATTTAGGATTAAGTACTCTACTCATTACCAAAATCAAAATATTATTTATTGAAATCCACCAACACAAGGGGAGTATGTTTATATGTACAGCAAGTCACAGTGACTGGGTTAATAGTGTGGAAAAACAAGAGAATAATTGGGAGCATGGATTAAGGAGGGCAAATGGGAAGTGGTAGCAGGCAGAGATGAGGGGAAGAGGAGAAAGGGTGCGAGTATTTTGAAGGATTTTTGAACGTGTACGTGTTCAAGTTGGCTTGGTTCATGGGAGGTGTTTCAGTGAAAAGAGGAGTTAGTGAAACCTTACATAAGCTGAAGGGTGGCTATGCAGCTGGAGTGGATGCTTTGGCAGGTGAAGTTCATAAGAAAGGGGGTGACTGTTTTTGATTGGTTCATTAGAATTTTCAGTGTATGGATAGATCATGTTGAGGTGTCTGGGGATTGGGAATTGGGGAAATGGCTGCACAGTTCCATTGTCTAAAGACAAAGGGAATAATAATGAATGTTCAAATTACATAGGTATTGTTTTATTGAGTGTATGCTGTAAGTTGTATGGGAACTGAGAGGTGGTGGCATAATTAGAGCATCAGACTGAGGAGGAACCATATGGTTTCAGGAGTGTTAGAGGATGTATGGTTCGGGTGTTTGCTATGAAGACTGTGCAGGAGAAATACTTTGACAAAAAGAAGGAATATGTGGTGTGGCATGAAGCAATCAAAAGCAGTGAAAAGTTTTCATCAAGAGAGTAAGTCATGAATGCAAGCAAACTAATGTCTGGTCATCATCCTTGAAAGATTTTACGGAATCCTACGTATTTGCCCTTGATATATCCAAAGTTTTCGACAGGGCTTGGCAGCTGAGTATCATCCTTAAGCTCATCTCTTTTGGCTTTCCTCCCTCAATTTGCTCCCTTATATCCAGCTTCCTCTCTGGCTGTCTATCTCCACTGTTATTGAGGGATCAGCTTTTTCCCCTTTTTCCATTAAAGCAGTGCCCATCAATCTTTTGTCCCATCTCCTACACTTTTTCTCCATTTTATCAATGATTTCCTCTGACCTACAAAAACCCAAATGCACTAATATGCTGATGACACAACACTACATTCCTCCACATCCTTGATCTACATCTTGTCTCAACACAACTTCCTCAAGAAACTCAATACTTAGACAGGATATCTCTAGGGTAGGTAGAATTTGGTTAAGGTTAATGCCTCCAAGTCCCAGTTTCTGCCCATTCTCAAAAGAAAATAACCCACAACTTTCTTCTATCCTTCAATGGATCTGTAATTCCACCTTGACTCAATGAACATACATTGTAATACTGTGAAATCAACACTATCCTGGAAACTTCACATTGCACTAATAGCTAAGTCTGCCTTTAAGAAACTAGGAGCCTTGTTTAGATGTCGAAATTTCTTTCAGACAGTTGCTGTCTATACAAGGGACTGATTTATCTGTTTGTGCAAGGCTAATCTTATTTGACAGAGTTGAAAGAGTTCTGACTTATTAGCTCTCCCAGGCTAAGTTCAGAACTTGACCCAGTTGCCATATGCTGCAATGTTGGTTCACTGTACCTCTTCTAGAGGTATTACTTTGGTTTTTGATCTCGAGAACTGGATGCCTGTGTGCCCCCAGTGTTAAGCTTTGGACTCTGTCCTTTCGTGTCTTTCCCAACAACTATGACCTGGCACCTTTTAAGAGAGATTTTTTCACTTCCTCATTTATTACTACCTCTTATCACCTACCTTTTTGTTCCTTTCACTGATGTGCCCAATTGTTCTCTTGTTTTTCACATAGTTTACCTTTCCCCAAAGCATCTTATTTTCCCTAAAGTTTACTGAAACTTACTCACCCCAACTCTCATTTGCCCTCTTCTTCAACCCTTGCACCTCCTTCTTAGCAGACTTATTCCCCTATAATTGCTACATGTATCCTCTTGTCAGCCTTTCGTCACTCATTTTTTTCCATATTCCCAAACCAGTTTAGCACACCCTCTTCAGCTCTTGCAACCATGCTCTTTTTTTGTATCATTGAGGAGTTGGATCATGCTTGAGGTAAGGAACAACACTCACATCTAGGCCAGAACTAGTGAGTAGCAAGTACCTTAGGCTGAAAGTTCTCCGTACAAATGCAGACAGCCTGGTGACAAATGGAAAGGAGCTAGAATTTAGGGACCATTTATGAGAATGCAACCTGGGCATTCTGGGATTGGTGAAGAAACTCACTAAGAACTCTAACTGAGTTTGTCCTGAGGGATACACTATAATAGCAAAGTGGATCACCTCCTCTTATAAGGGATTCCTTTAGATTTCAGAAAATGTTAGTAGATAGTGCCCTCAGACAATATGCAGTGTGAAGATTACTGTGGTTGGGAAGTGCACGATCCTCCAAAGGACTACCACAAAGCAGAACAGGTTTATATAGAAAATAATGAAGGAACAGTGAGCATGGTGAAGGATGCAACAAAATACTCTCTCCTTAGAGATGCTAAAGTACTGATGCTTGGGGGTTTCAATCACAGAGAAATAAATTGGGGAAATTAGATTTCCAAGGAGATGCTGAGTTATGGGGACACATTCTTGAAAGTAAGTTGGAGAACGTTCTGCATCATTGTGTAATAGAGCATATGAAAGTTGCACTAAATGATATTCCATCTATACTTGACCTTGTCTTTACACACTGCATTATAGAAGTAGAACATATATGATGCTCCTGTTGGAATGAGTGATCATTTAGTGATTATTTTTTGATATTTGGTGGTGGAGGATGCAGAGAGGGATTAGATTGGGCACAGGAAGCAAAGAGGAAGTATATTCATGAACAACATGGAACTGATCACTCTCTTTGGGAGAGGGAGTTCTGAGAGTGTATATCAGTGCGACAGAAGGTTCTGTTAAATCTACATGGAAGGGGGTCAGATCATGGAGCCCCCTGATGCCCAAGAAGGGAGGAGGATCAAAATGGAGAGAGGTGAAATTTGAAATGTCATAAAGCGATAAAGCTCAGGAATGCACCATGGAGGTGATATAAAAGACACTGCAGCCAGTCAGTACATAGAAGATACAGAATAGTAAGGAATGAGTATAGCAAAGTATAGTGAGAGAGGAGAAGCAGAGAAATTTTAAAAAGAAAAAAAAAAGTTGCATAAAAAAGAGCCAAAGGCAATCCAAAACTTTTACATAGTCCATCTGGAACAAATTATTGGTGAAGGAGCACCTAATCATGCTAATGGACTCACTGGGAAAAATTCTTGAGGATGATGAAATGTGTGAGGTCGTGAATGATGTGTTCAAAAGTATGAAGGATGATAATGCACCAGCATTATCAAAGTGGTAGGGGATGAGGTCTTGAAACATACAGTGATTAAGAGAAATGACAATCAGGCTGTCGAAACAATTTGACACATCTAAATTCCATTGTCGTGAAGTCCTCTGATTCATGCTGAAATGATGTGTGGAGGCATTTGCCTGACCACTAGAAATGCTGTTAAATACGTTATTACTGGAAGGTTTAGTTCCAAAGCTGTGGAAGTGGACAGTTGTTGTGCTTATATTTAAAAAGGTGATTAGGAAACTGTGCTGAACTACAGTCCAGTCCCATGATTTCAATAAGTGTTTCACCTAGGTTTATATTAAGACCTTGTAAATTACTTCATTGATTTTGTCAGTGTCGCATTAGACTGAGATTTTTTTTATAGAATTAAAGGAAATCGGTAAGATTATAAGAAAAGCATGTAAATGTTTCACTTGGGCACAATGACTATGATTTAAGCCTTTAAGTTTAGATTCTTTGGTCCCAGTGTTCCTGTGTTCATAATTAATATTCTGTTCGCAAATAACAGCTTGATGTGCTCATCTGAATCCCTGTCCAGCCTTGTAATACCAACCCCCATTTTCATAAAGGACATCCTAAACAAAGAAGTTCCTCTCATAACAAGCTGTCCTATAGTTTAGTCAACCCTTACTAATAGGCAGATGGGCTTCACTCTACCACATACATCTAGCATTCAGAAATTCAATTCCTGCATTGCACTTAGGAAGAGGTCCAACTATCAGAACCTTTCTGCTGCCTTCTTTGAACTTTCTAGTAAGGATTCTGTACTACCAAGGATCTTGAAAGATCTTTCCCTTGCCACTTTCGTTACAGCCTGAATAACTTTACTGTTATTAACAGTGTTCCTAACTGCGTTCTGTCTGTACCTTGTACGTGATGTCTTCCAGCATAGACCTAAGCTAACACTGCCTCGTTCTATTCATGCCAGAAAACTATGTATCTAAATGCCTTATTAAATCCCTGATAAGGATAATGCAAGGTTCTCTTGCCATTTCATAATGTAATACTATAAAGTTGCTGTTTGTTCCTGTTTCCATTATTTTATCACCTAAGCTGGCCACATTTCAAACTGCATAAATATTATGCTCTGTAACCATTCAAGTTTCTAAATTATAGGTATTCTTTTCTCTGCAGAGTTTAATGATTTTGATAGAAATGCCCACCCACACACACTGTATTTGCAACACTTTTCACTAGCTAGCCTATCTTCAATGATCTCTTTTGATAACCTGTTACCTCATTAGCAGGTCTTAAATGAAGTCTGTTATGTTGTAGAACAAGTCGATCGTTTTTCTATTAAAGGAAAATTTTCTTAATGTAAGTGATATTGAGAATTATATTAGTTTTGACGTAAAAAGAAAATTTAAGTATTGTTAAATTTCCTCATCTACTTCAATTCCAGAGAGAATGTTGGGGAGAGACCAAGATCTGCACACCAAGGAATATCGAGGCCAGATCATACTGCACACCAAACACATCAAGATTTTGAAAATACCTACAAATGTTGGTTTCTGGTCATCAGAAGGCTTGGAACCATATTTTATACATTCGAACTCTATGACAGATGGAGTCTGCTATTCATTGTGTACATGTCGTTGCAAATGGCCCTTGGATGTTCTATCATGATAAGTACCCTAGATGTGACATACCAATGGGTCTGGTTCATATTATCTTCATTCATATAGATAGGGACTTATCCCAAAGGGAGATGGGTGCAATCACTCCCTTCCTCCCCACAGCCATACAGTGTACAGTAATATACCATGCATTAGCTATAAAGATAATGGTTCTAAAATTTTACTATTACTCTCACCCCTTTTAGTTCCTGTGAAAAACAAATATATATTCAACTGTTTCTGTGGTACATAGGAGTGACCAATAGAGCACCTAACGTTTCACTGGCATTATAAAACATTGACAAGCTTAGTGAAACTTTCCCCCTTTGCAAAAGCGTTTTATTTTTTTTCTACTAAAGATGCTCATGATTATAGCTCTAGGCCATGTTGTTTCTCATGTGAAATTTGTTTTCACAAAGAAAGTGGTCACCATTTTTATATCATAGCCATACTTCCCCACAATAGCTGTAGTCAGTTCTATGAGAATTTGACAGTTAATATGGATTAGTTATCTTAGAAGAAAAAAAATGCGGCGTTTTCTTGTATATTATGTGTTCTTGCATGTTTATTATTTTGTGCATTCATGTTTATGTGCGCGAGATAGTATTTCACCCCTTCCTTTATTAGGAACTTTTGACATCATCCTGTATATGTAGATCGAAGTTGGATGGACAGCCATTGTAAAATTAGCGATTTGGATACAAGCCAATCATAGCAATAGCAGTTGAAAGGAAAATCAGTACCATTTCTTGGCCATTTATAGAAGCTACAGTCATGAGTACAATTAAAATCGGGACGTCTTGCATTAGTTCATTTTCGACATAACTTTGGTGATCCAGCGAACTGAAGTTGCGACCCGCAGGTACATTGGCCGCCATAACAGTAATTATGCAAACTGCCGTTTATATAATGCTAACCCATCTATTTTGGTCAATATAAATCTTACGTAGCCCTCCGGAAATGTTACATTTCATGGAATGTGTAAATGTGATTTTATTTGTTCAGTGTGCAATGAATAATTTGGGAACTCGTTTGAGTTGGTGGTGACTTCCTCGACCGCTGTGTGGGTCAGGTCAGGAGTGGTGACCTGTGCCACGGAAGTCATCTCATGGCTGTAATCAAGTATCAATTTACGGTTGTGTCCGTGTCACTCGTGCCTGAAGACATAATACGTCTTTCATGACGTGTTTTGAGACGGGGGAGAGAAAAAAAAAGGTGTTCAAAGTGAGATTGGACCTGAACTTTTCAAAGTATGGAGGACCGGTAGACATTATCGTGAACTAACAGCAAAAAATTCTGTGAACAAAATGGTCGAAAATATTGCCATGCATAATTGGAAATGACAGGAAAAACAAGTGTAGCATTCAGGAAGTATATACTGTAGTCAGATGTAGTGTCATTACTTGGAATACTTGTAAAGTGGTTTGGCCCGTCACTTTAAGGTGACTGATTACTCCAGCACTACAGTCTTAGAGTTGGCATAAGGTAAGTAATATGAATATTCATTCAGTAATGTGGTAATTGTTTTTGAACTTAACTCCATCGCTGTAAGTTTGCGTAATGTTGAGACTATATGATATGATTGTTGAGCATGACATTAGATTATTACATTTCCTCGAACGGGATCAAATGAGGCGGGAAGGGTTATTGTAATATCAGGGTAAATGTATCCAGAGTTGGTAGTACACTAGTAAAATACCAGTAAAAAGTAGAAAAAAAAAATCACATTTTGTTGGTAGGAGAAATACATCATTAAATTCAACGGCTTCAGTGGATCATATACTTCGAGTGTTAATTGTAATGGAGGGATTGTGTTTATCTTCATAGGTGATATTGACATAATTCGCCTGGAATATTGGCTATTAAAATAAATCTTCATCGATAGGAAGGTTTGGTGGGTTTATACAGATTTTGTAAATTTTGTACATATGTATTACCTACTTTACAATATATTAACCCACAGTGTCCTTGATAAACGAAGTGTTTTCATGTGTAATATTCCATTACGAGATAGGATAGGTCGGCTACCAGTTGGCCTTTCTATAATCACAAATAACTCAAAAGCACTTAAGTAACCATTTCCCTGAATAATTTCGGATGTTGAAATAAAATAAACTCTTTCAGTTAATGTTTGTTAGTTATCTTTTTAATTATATAATTGTTCGTAGTGGGGTTTGGTTATTATGCAAGTTATTTTACATTACTTTAGACCTAGGGATAGAACCATCTTTTATGCAAGTTATTTTACATTAGACCTAGGGATAGAACCATCTTTGGTAGTAATCCATCTACCATTGTTTTATATAGGTTCATGGTAGGTACAGATTACGTACTAAATGGAGCAGTTTTTCCATCTATGGCCAGAATTCTTCGTCCATATGTCGTATTAGTAGTTTGGTAGTGGTAGTGGGGCAGGTAGTGTTTGTGTTGAACTAGGGTATCGAAAGCAACTTTCCCTTATTTCTTATAATTTTCTATAACTGCCCTGTATCAAATACCATAAAATGCCGCCATTTCGTTTGGAAACAGTAAAAGGCATCCAAGGCGTTAATGAAATTCAACAAACCTTATGAAAATGCAAATAATGGGCGCATTTTACTAATGCTACGACGTTTGTATATGTCACGTTTGTTGGGAAGTTCGAGATTGTATGTTGTATATGTGTCACGTTTGTTGGGAAGTTCGAGATTGTATTTTCCTAGTAATTGATAAGGATGGTCGAGATACTTTACCAGATACTTATCATCATCTTGAGGATTAATTCTTGTAATGTAAGGTTTAGTTGGTTGAGTGGTTTACTTTGATTATGTGATGAAGAACAATTTCACATATGATTAAGTTAAACGGAAATGTCATTTACATTGTTGAAACTTTATTTCAGTTGTATCAGCATTTACATTCATCCTTTAACATAGGTTACCTTAAGACTGTTGTAGTTCAGTCATTCTGTCTTTGTTAGAACCCGTGGTATTTCTTCGGGCAGGTCAAGAGCTGCAGATGCTGACTGCACAGGACTAAGAAACAGAAGATAATCTATCCCTGACTCAACCCATAAATAATTCTTAACATACTTCACTGACTAGCTACATAATATCACCTGAGTCGCCAGATCCACTGACTCAAAGGCTTGTACCTGGCTTACCTTTTAGGTACAATGTGAGTGTATTTGTGTGTCATGGATAATGATGGCTTCTTGAAGCACACACTATGGAAGGTTAGAGGTATGTCTACAGTAAGTGTCTGTGTTGGAGGACCTCATTTTGAGTCTCCGCCTCATGTCCAAGAAAAAGGAATATGAAGTGGTTCTCTAAAAGAGAAAATGTCAAGAAATGATGATGACATAACAAATGCTGAAGTAGATGACAGTGTCTTGGAAGGGAGGGTCAGACCCTGAGACTGTTTTTAAAGCGTTAGTGTAACTAGTGGGTCAGTGCCACTACATATAGGACTGTACAGTAGTGTTTCAGTGTCCATAAAACACTTGGAAGACTCAAGTTTAGGTTAGGGCTAGGAACAGGGATGTGTACTTCACGGCTTGGTGAGCAATACAGGTCATCAGAACAGGTTCCATGGATCAATGTGTGGTTGCAGGAGAGGCGTTGAACTGCTGTCTTGCAGGTCTTGGGTCGGTTCAGCCAAGAAGTCGTGTGGTGAATGAGTGAGCAAATCATGGGTGGTGTGTGTCAGGATGTCATGTGATGACTGTGTGAGGATACTGGTTGCAGGATTTGCCAAGATGTCGTGCGATGATTGAGGCAGGATGTCACTTGGAGGTTGGGCCAGGATGTCATGTGAGGGTTGTGAGAAGAAATTATGCGAGGTGTGGCTTAGTAACGTGGCCGTGGAGCTGGGCAGGAGGAGGTCTGGGTCGGCGGCCAGGGATCGCTGCGCCACACTCCTCTGAACCTTGTCCGCCAGCTTCTCCATGAGAGCCTTGCGCTCTGGCGAGACCACAGGAGTGTCCTTGGTAGTAGAGGAGTCAGCAGGTGGGCTATGAGGAGCCATGACCTTAATGCTACTGGTGGCACCAGCTCCTCCTCCTCCACCTTTGCCTTCGCCTCCCGCTAGTGCTGCTGACGCTAGGGCCGCTAACCTCCGCTTCTCCTTCCTTCGCTCGTTTTCCCGTTTTGTACGTTCTGGATCACTTAATCTTGCTGCTGCTCTCCGTAACCGCCTTCGGCCGTTAGAAAAGAAGTTCTTGACAGTGAGGTGGTGCAGGCCTAATTCCGACGCAATGTGCAGCACTAGTCCACGTGATGGCTTCTCCGTCACACTGAAGATGGAGTCTAGCGCTCTTCGCTGCAGTGGTCCTATCTTCCCCTTGCCTGTACCTGTAATTTGTACTGGATGAGAACCAACGTTAACACGAATTTCCTTCGTTTCCTAAACTTGTATCATAAGTGTCATGATTATAACTTTCGTGTGGACGGCAAGTTACAAAAGCTACACAAACACAAATTTTCTTGATGTTGAATTCCCCCCCTTAATCTGCTGCCAAACGGAAACATTCAGCTAAGCTGTAACAGGGTTACGACGCGCACACATACACCAAGTTATATAGGGGCGGACGTTGAACATAGAGAATTTGTTAGTCATAGAAATGAAAACATCCTTTCTCAGTGAGTCTCTGAGCACATGGAGTCATGGTTGAAACATCACCGTGATGAGTAGATGTGGAGGTCAATAAACATCGTACATATGATACAGCTACTGGAAAATGCGATGACTATGAATAAGTGAAAAAATGAGGACCTAAGAAAGAAAAAAATCAGAGAGGACGCCTGACCCAGGGAGGAGATACAGCCAAGGGTATAGAGGTAAACACTTCGAGAAGCTTGGGGGAAATAAAAGAGTTTCACAGGCGTATTATAGACGACTGTTCTGAATGGTTACGTGCAAACTACTACAAAGGAATTGGAGCATGGGTAACTTTCGTTGCAAATTGAAGCGAAAGGTTAGAAAGAGTGAGTGAGTTTACCATCAACCTAACTACTTTCTGTTATGATGTAAATCAAATTCTGGCTCGACAACTGTTGGTAAATGAGACTATATTTAATTATTCTTACCAATAATGTTGATGTGATGAGTGATTTATTGAGGTACAAAGTGGTGGACTGGCGGTGGGTTTGACAACTGTTTGTCGAGCTATTAAAAGTAAGTTTAATCCATTTCGGTATGGGATGCTCAACGTTTGTTGATGTATCCCCGAAAACTGATGAATTTTCTTTGATCGTCGCTATGAAAGA
The DNA here is from genome assembly GCA_032361765.1 of Panulirus inflatus. NCBI lineage: Eukaryota > Metazoa > Arthropoda > Malacostraca > Decapoda > Palinuridae > Panulirus > Panulirus inflatus. The sequence goes on from JAUUDY010160309.1 coordinate 12,122, forward strand.
AAACTCTCGTGTGTTGCTCTACGTATTAGTTACCCTAATTTTTGACCGTCACGGTGTGTGTTACACCACTGGTAATCGTCGTTCAACGGGGAGGGGAGTTTGGAGAAAACGTGGTGGAAGTGGAGAGTGCGGGAGTGGTCGTGACGATGATTGGAACCACCATCGAAGCGGATGCGTGGAAAGAGACATCGTTAGCTGGGAAGGCGTGCTCGGAGGTATGGCATATGTCAGTTCTCCAGATGGTGGTGTATATGGATAAGAGGCGTGCGTTATACAGAGGGGAATGTACGAAAGAGGGTGGAGTGCTGGAACAGGAATGTCTAAAAACTATATACTGTGAGAGGAGGAGGGGTTATGTGAGTTAAGAAATCATAGGTTGAGAGAGGGGTGGGTGTGTGTGTGTGTGGTAATACGGACAAACATGGGTGAGAGAGATGAAGAGGGTGTCCTGAAATGGTGTGGGTATATGGAGAGAATGAGTGAGGAGAGGTTGATAGAGTGAATGTATTTGTCAGAGGTGGAAGGGACAAGGAAAAGTGGAAGACTGAATTGTAGATGGAATTATGGAGTGAATACGGCTTCCAGTAGTGGGTGCCTGAACATACAGAAGGGTGGAAGGAGTCACACGGGACAGAGCGGATTGGTTAGCCGCAACCCGTGCTGTCATTAGACTGAACCAGGAGGTTTGAAGTGGTTGGAGATAACCTATGTGAAAGGTTTATTCGACCTGGTTATGGATAGGGAGCTGCGGTTTCGGTGCTTTACCCATGACAGCTAGTGAATGAGGCCTTTCAGTCGTCTGGACCTCCCGCGTCCTCACTAACACGGGAAACTGCGTTCAGGTATGAGAAGAAGAAAAAGATCAATTTTCTACCAAATGGTCTAAATTTGGTTCAGTTTGCCGTCAGTAAGAACAGTGTCATCATGATAGAACCATGGACCTTACCTTCCTCCCATGCCTTGGGCGTCGGCTCCTCCCTGCTACTGACATGATGTTCGGGGTCTAAGGTGTCGCATAAGCTCCCTAAGCTTATGGTGTCATTGTGGACGTCAGAGGTACTGGGACTGCTGTCGTAGAGGGTTCCCGGAAATCCATCGTAGCTGGACATGTCCTCGTCGAACTTCAGTTCCTCCTGAACTGACTTGATCTCATCCTCGTACTGCTTGATCTCCTGGGGAGACTTGAGGCTCCCGGTGAGCGGCGTGACCTCGCTGGCGAAATGGGCTATGT
>JAUUDY010160420.1:0-13349 GCA_032361765.1 Panulirus inflatus
ACCTAATAACCTTGCTCTTATTCACATTTACTCTCAACTTTTTTCTTTCACACACCTTACCAAACTCAGTCACCAGCATCTGCAATTTCTCACATGAATCAGCCACCAGCGCTGTATCATCAGCGAACAACAACTGGCTCACTTCCCAGGCTCTCTCATCCACAACAGACTGCATACTTGCCCCTCCCTACAAGACAATTGCATTTACCGCCTGCAAAACTCCATCCATAAACAAATTATACAACCATGGTGACATCACACGGCTCTGCTGCAGACCAACCTACACAGGGAACCATTTACTCTCCTCTGTTTTGCTAAGTATTTCTCACACACCTTCTTCAAAGTAAACACCTGATCCACACAACTTCTATCACTTCTGGAACCACACTGCTCCTCCCTAGTTTGATGCTCTGTACAAGTTTTCACCCTCTCAGTCAACATCTTCCTATACAACTTCCTAGGTATACTCAACAAACTGATACTTCTGTACTTTGAACACTCACCTTTATCCCCTCAGGCTTTATACAATGGCATTACACATGCATTCTGTCAATCCTCAAGCACTTCACCATGATCCATAGATACACCAAATATCCTTACAAACCAATCACCGACATAGTCACCTCCTTTCTTAATTTTTTCAATTGCAGTACCATTCACTCCTGCTGCCTTGCCATATTTCATCTTCTGCAAGGCTTTCAGCACTGCTTTTCTTTTAACCAATCCACTCTTCATGACTTTCTCACTTCACATATCAACCCAATGAAAACACCCAACATCTACCACTCTATCATCAAACACATTTAACAATCCTTCAAATTACTTACTCCATCTACTCCTTACTTCATCACTCTGTTGTCACTTCCTCTTTTGCCCCCTTCACCAATATTCCCATTTGTTCTCTTGTCTTTTGCACATTATCTACCTCCTTCCAAAACATTCTTTTTATTCTTCTGAAAGTTCACTGATACTCTCTCACCCCAACTCTCATCTGCCCTCTTTATCAACCCCTGCACTTTCCTCTTGGCCTCCTACCCCTCTCTCTTATGCACCTCCCAATCATTTGCACTCCTTCCCTATAAGTACCACAAAAAACTTCTCTTTTCTCTTTCACTTATAACTTTATTTCCTCATCCCACCACTCACTACCCATTTTAATCTGCTCATCTCCCATCTTTCGCATGCCATATGCATCTATTCCCTAAATACCTCCCATTCCTCACCAACTCTCCTCACTTCATTTGCTCTCACCTTTTGCCAATCTACACCCAATCTCTAACGCTATTCCTTCACAAAAGTCTCCTTTCCAACCTCACTTGCTCTCTCACCACTCTTTTCTTCCTGACACTGTCTCCTCTTTTTTCAAAATACTACAAATTTTCACCCTTGCCTCAAGAAGACAGCTAACAGATATCCCACCAGCTGTTCCTCTCTGCACATTTACATCCAAATGTCTCTCTTTTACATGCCTATCAATAAATGCATAATCTAATAATACCTGTTGACCATCTCTCCTACTCACATAACTATACTTGTGTATATCTCTCATTTTTAACCAGGCAATCCCAAACACCAGTCTTTTTTCAGCACATAACTCCAAAAGCTCTACATAATTTCCACTCATAATACTGAATATCCCACATGAACCAATCATACTCTCAACTGCCATACTGCCTATCTTCGCATTTACTTAACCCATCACTAATACAGGTCCTAAGCACCAAGACTGCTAACACGATCATTCAGCTGCTCCCAAAACACTTACCTTTCATAATCTTTCTTCACATGGCCAGATGCATAAGCACTAAATCCCCCATCTCTCTCCATCCACTTCCAGTTTTACCCACATCAATCTAGAATTTATTTCCTTACACTCTATCACACACTCCTACAGCGCCTACTTCAGAAGCAGAGATACTCCTTCCCTTGCTCTTATCCTCTCACCAACCCCTGACTTCACTCCCAGTCATGATTTTGCTCCTAAGACATTTCCAAACCATTCTTACCCTTTACCCTTGAACTGAGTTTCACCCACAGCCAGAACATCCAGGTTTCTTTCCTCCAACATACTACTCATCTCTCCTCTCTTCTCTTCTTGGTTACATCCACACACATTCAGACACCCCAGTCTAAGCCTTCAAAGAGGATGAGCACACCCTACCAGGTTCACTCTTCTCTTTCCTGTTTTAGAAAATCAAATACAAGAAGGGGAACATTTACATGAGAAGCAGTTCTTTGTTTTACCTGAAAAATATTCTTTACAAAAGCATCGAGTAATTTGTGAGCCTGTTTTAGGAGCCAAAAAATATGTAACCAACTTTAGATATTTCTGTGAAATATGTCAATGATCTATTTTGTAGCTTGATAGGACACACATGAAAGAACAGAAAGTCTGATGACATACTTCTACATAGGAAGGAACATATAATCAACTTGATACCCCTTGCATCTGTGTCTATGTTCTAAGAGATGTTAGGGATCTATATATATTAACCCATTCACTGTGGCAGTTCTAATATACAGTGTACACTGTGTGTGTGCCATATTCTCAAATATTCTAAAAAAATATATAAGTTTGTTATTCATGATTAACTAAAACTATATCTTCCAAATGAAATGATATATAAGTCAACCTGGTGAAGCATTTTATGCATGCTAATTGCCCTTTAACTTATGCTGCTCCACTGCCAGGTGCATAATTAACTGCAGGACAATTTTCTGGCATACACAGCAATATGTGAGGTATTTCAGTAGGTGTTTTGTAATATGAGTAATAAGGGTTTTCATTATTAATATCAACCTTGTTAGACTGATGAATTTAAAAATTACCGTAAAACAGAACGTAAGGGCTGTCTTGAAATCTCCACACATATCGATAAGAGACAGGAAAAATGTTAGGTTTTCATCAGAGAGATTCATCTTGTTTGAGTGACAAAGCTTTAAAATTACTATACATATTATATATGTAATACAAGGGCATAAAGCTTGTACAGGCTATATTGAAAGCTTGTACAGACTGTCCTGACATCTCCACACATACTGACCGATGAAAGGCAAAACATTAGGCTGTAGTGTCTGAAATCAATGCATGGGATGCCACTACAAGCATTTATGGCTGTACTGTACACATATGCCCCAGCAGCAGTTAACAGAAAATTTATTGAGGTGTAAACAACCCACCTGGAGTGAAAAAACATGCCAGAGCATTTAAACCCAAGCTGCAGCGAGTGGACTAAAATCCCTAGAACTTTCTATTTAAAAAGCTTTATCGGACAAGACGTTTTACTGCAGAAAAAATATGTACAACTTACTAATTTCATCCATGATCACTATGTTGTCCATGGCAACATTCACACTGAAGTTGTTCCATTCATCAAACGGTGTAAGTTTTCTGCAAATCAAAAAGAAAAGGCATCAAAAATTCAGGTGACTACCAGTTATAACATACAGAGGTATCTTATTCATAATGTAACATGAAAAGTTGTTCAAAATGCTAATAAATATATAAGACATCCCACTATATGATCATTTAGTCTATAAGCATCAAATGGTGTCACAACAATTATCCTTAAACACTACAAATTACAACATATCTTCACACCAATGTCTTCCCAACATACACCCTACCTTATTCAGTCAATCCACCTTCAATTTGGCTTTTTAGCCAAATTGCCACAGTATAATATGTAGAGGAATGATCAAATTCCAAAATGTCTTGCAGCTCAATTGAAAAGACTTATACATTTCTTTCCCTATTATCAATTACCATTTCATGGTTTCAGATCTTAAAGCTCCCTTATAGCAAGTTTAGAATGATGATTAGTCTGAATAATAAATATTATACTCCAAACAGCAGCCTTCCCTTTATCATGAGCAGGCCATATCAAGAGAAATCATCCTTGAACAATTCTACCGCCAACCATCCCCATACCCGAAACATCAGCTTATGATCTCCACACACTGGCTTGGCTGCCAGAAGACAGAGGCATGTCATTGTTTGCACTAAGAAATTTGGGACTAAGAGCCATCTTTACTGCTTCATTTACCTATTTGCAATAGTAAGGTAGCATTATGAACAGACAGCTAAGCTGAAGGTACAAGTAATTACATACATACACACACATATACTTTTTTTTTCATACATATTCGCCATTTCCTGTGTTAAGAACAGAGGACTGAGCCTTAAAGGGAATATCTGTTCCTTCTTTTGGAAAAAGTAAAACGGGAGGGAAGGATTTCCAGTCCCCTGCTCCCTCCCCTTTTAGTCGCCTTCTACGATATGCAGGGAATATGTGGGAAGTATTCTTTCTCCCCATCCCTAGGGATAACATATATACTTGCATATAATATTTTTCATACTCGATCACCATTTCCCATGTATGTGAGGTAGCACAAGGAACAGAAATTGAAAGGCCACATTTGTTTACACCTATTCTCTAGCTGTCATGTGCAATGCACCGAAACCACAGTCCATATCCACAAGGCCCTACAGACCTTTCCATAGTTTAATCTGGCCACTTCATGTGTCTTGGTTCAGCCCCTGTATACAACATAGTTCCAATTAATTCTATCCAGTGCACACTTTTCACCTTTCTGCATGCTCAGGCATAATCACTCAAAATCTTTTTCACTACATCCTTTCATCTTCAAACAGGTTTCTCCATTCTCCTTATCCCCTCCACTTAGGACACATATGATCCTCTTTGTCAACCTCTTCTCAGGCTCATTCTTTCCATATGTCCGAACCATTTCAGCATACCTCTTCATCTCTCAACTACACTCTTTTTTACCTTATCTCTCTCACCCTTTTCTTACATACTCAATCAAACCACCTCACACCAACTGTTGTCCTCATGCATTTCATTTTCAACATATCAACCCTCCTAAAGGCTTTGAATGTGCTTGCTTTGGAAGAGTGAAGAGTTAGGGTTGCCCTGATCACAACCTTTATGTTTTGAAACAGATCAATTATGATGACTGTGGACATTTCTTTGAGAGATGTAGGAACAGAGCAACCAGAGGACTTAACATAATATGAAGCAAAAAACTGGTTAAAAAAGAGGTAAAGAAGTACTCTTACTGTATGAGAGCAGTGAATGAAAGGAATAAAATGATTAAGAATATGGTTGATGCAGACAGCTTACCTAAGTTTAAAAAGTTGTGTCACAGTACCGAATGCTCATGAGTTGGGGAACCCAAGAAAGTAAGCTCCCTCCCCGTAAAGTGCAAATAGGTAATTATGAATAAACTACTATGTAACTATACCCCAACCATAATTGGAGGCAGTTAGAATACACTCAGGTACTTACAAACACAACTTTTCAAAACACTATACCGATAGAGAGGGTTGCTGCCACTACATTATCTTGTATGTTTTCTGTACCAAAAACCTCAAAATCTTACCTCATAACCTGAGCCACTGTATTAGGACCATACCACTCTCCAATGGGTTTACCTTCATCCACTCCCAATTGTGATATTATATGGAGTGAGAAGGTTGCACACTTGTGATCTTCAAACATGCTCATAATTCTTATATATGCTTCATTGGAAGTAGAGGCTACCCAGACCCAGTCTCTACCTATATGAAAAGACTAAATTAATCATTTCAACTACTTTATTGCTAGAACATCTTTATACATCATTCTGCCATTCAAAGTTTATTACGTTTAAAAGAAAATCTGTGACAACACTTATAACTTAAAAGGAAGGGAATCATCATAAATGCCTAATGCTTTATAGAAGGGTTCCTTCTCATGAAAATTACAGAATATTACTCTTCCTCAGGTGCCAAATCTATCCATATTTCAATATTCACAATCCACTTCACCATTGCTTGCAAAATAGGGAGTTTGAAACTGATACCCCTCTTCTGATCCTACGTAGGGTTAACCAACAACATTATTTCTCAAAACATATCTAACAAACCATTCAAAATACTACAGGGAAGAACAAACACAGGAATCACAAGAAATTAAGCAAGAAAGTTGTTAAACAAGATGTGAGGAGGTACTATGAAAGTATAAAAGTAGTGGATGAATGGAGTAAAACTGAAAACATGTCTAATGCAGTCATGATACAGAAATTTAAGAGGTATTACAGAGAACACTCAAGAGATGGGGATCCCCAGTAGTAAAATTGCCTCCCCGTACAGTACAAAATAAAGTAACTAAACTACAAGTTAAAGAGCAGCTAATCATGCAGCAGAATTCAAAGAGAAGAGTGCATAGGATGATAAAAGAATATCTGAAGGAGTGAATGACACATTTAAAAGTGTTTTTCCAATGAGAAGGTCTCATAGAGAACTGAAGTTTCAAGAAAAGACATCAACAGAACACTAATGGTTCTGATGAAATTTCACCATATGTGCTGAAGGTGTGTACAGATACATCTGATAAACCACTTGAAGTACTGCTCAAGATGTTGCTACAGAGAGGGAAAGTGCTAAGGGATTGGAAAAGGTGCAAACGTCATACTTATGTGGAATAGTGTTGAAATACAGCTTGGTCTTCCTGATGGGAGTGATTAGGCTCTGTAAGTTCTGTTTTACCTAAAAGAGAGGGTTGGGTGGATTGTTTGTATCTGGACTGCCAACAACATATTTGACACTGCTGCATGGGTGGCTGATTAAAAAGCTGGATTATTGGGTAGGAATAAAGGGAAGACTCCTTTGATGGATAGATTATCTCAGTGGAAGGAAACAAATTCCTCATGTCAAGGGAGCATTCTCCATATGGGTGGTCACCAATCAAATGTCACAGGGTTCTATCCTGGGACCATCACTCTTCTTGATTTAGATGAATGACTTGCTAGAGGGTATGGACTTCTTTCTGAATTTTTGTTTGCAGATGACACATAGTAATGGGGGAAGTGAAACATATGAAGAACTGTATCAACTTACTGGGTTACCTAAACAGACTTCAAATTTGGTGAGATATATGGCTGATGATATCTAACATGGGTAAATGTAATAAGGAAGGATACAATGAAAAAGGTCTATCAATGAATATCATCTAAAGGGAAATAAGATGCACGAATCTATCTCTGTCTGTAAAGGGAACTTGGAAGTTGATATCATCCCTAAACACTCTCTAGAGTCTCACATTAGGAGAACAGTTAAGAAAACAAACTGTCTGCTAACAGATATTGGAATAGCTTTCAAGTATATGGATAAGGAAATATTCAGCAAGTTGTTTATATCCTACATAAGGCTTGAACTAGAATGTGTTTCTCAATTTTCATTAAAGCACTTAAAGAAACAAAAGTCCAGTGGATGGCAACAAAGATGGTACCATAATTTACAGCCCTGAGTTACAGGGAAAGGACAGGCATTCTAAAATTGCTCCCACCTTGGAAGAGAGAAGAATAAAGGATGATCTGTTCATGACCTTTAAGCTTTTACAATGGACTGACAATTTCGTCAGTGAACAGGTCTTCAAGGATGTAAGGATAAAGCACCCACGACACAACAGGATATTAAGCAAGGAACTTCTTAAACATGTTAAAATGTTTCCAAAAGTATAAGGGTTGTAGGCAAATGGAATATGAGGGTAAGGTAAATGCAGACAGTATACATCTACATAAATCTAAGAAGTTGTATGACAACAGAGAATGTTTAAGACATGGGGCACCACAAGCGTCAAACTCAATACTCATGATGTACAAATAAGTAATTACACACGCACACACTTGAGGACATAGCAAGGGATTATGTAAGAAACTTGCTAAAAAAGATGTAATGTGGTACTTTATTAACAAAAAAATGGTGGATCAATAAAATAAAATGACTGTGGACATGGTTCATGCATAATGCATGACAGTAGAGAATGTTCAAGAGATGGGGTCTCACAAGTATAAAACTTCCTCTCTATATGGCATAAATAGGTAATTAAGAGTTACATTCACATATAATGTCATGATTGCACATGTATTGCATCAGTTCTTTCATACTTAATCGTCATTTCCAGCATCAGTGAGGTGGCTCTAGGAACAGATAAAGAAAGGCCACATCCACTCATCAATTCTCTAGCTGTCATGTGTAATGCACCGAAACCACAGCTCCCTATCCACAACCAGGCCTCACAGACCTTTCCATGGTCTTCCCCGGCCGGGTCACATACCATGGTTCAGTCTTGACAGCACGTCAACCTTTGTATACCATAATGATTCATTTCACTCTATCCCGTGCACGGCTTTCACCCTCCTGCACGTTCAGGCTCCAGTCACTCGGAATCATTTCACTCCATCCTTCCATCTCCGAAAACTGTTTAATGGTCTAACTGACTACAGTTGACCTGGACTTGACCTTGTATACACCACAGGTAGAACATCTTTCTGGCTGTCTCGGATCTCTTCCTCGTGATTGGCTGCTTCTCATTTTCCGTTCCGCGCCCTTTGCTGCCGTAAACACTAAATCGCTAACTACTTTTGCTAAAGACACAAGTGGTTATTATTAACCTTACTCCTGTTTATGTACGGAGCTTTCGTGGTTTCCTTCATCTTTTCCCATCCTTTGTGTTACACCTTTCCTTGCCATTGTGGTAGATGCCCATATCGCTCCACATATAGCACCAATGAGTTTTGTGTTCTATTAGTACATGAATAATTTCTATGCTTTGTTAAACGTTTCTCCAGCCCACAACTCGACTCACCAAAATAAGATTAACAGTCATCACAGGGTATTCGATACACGACACTGAACTCACACTCAGAATCATCTTATTTGCATCTATTCTTGACCTTTTTTTCCTATCTTTGTGCTAAACGCCATAGCCACCCTCATTCCTACTTTCATGAGGAATCTATCAAAACTTCGAGTTTTCTTTGAGTTAGGAACTGTGATGTAATCATCTTTTATTCTCTCATTGTTGCCATTACCTGACCTGTAATTTTCTTTGCTTAAGTCTTTGACTTGCATATCAGTCCTCTAGGGAACTTTCGTGTCTTAAAAGTTTCAGTTATATGTTAAACTGATGGACAACCTGTGGAGTTCTGTGCTGAAAAGGACTGATGGTTGGGAATACCTGCTTTTTTAAAAGAGTGGCTTACATAAGTATACCTGGGTGAGTCAGAAAGATAGAAATGGACTGTGCGCTAATTGATAGACGTACAGAGAAGAGACTCTTGGATGTGAGTGTATTGAGAGGAGCAGCTGATAGGATGTCTGATGATTACACGGTGGAAGCGAGGTGCAGATTTGCAGAGGCTTTAAGTAAAGAGGGAATGATATGAGTGGGAAGTGGTTTGTGAAAGTGAGTAAGCTTGGAAGAGAGGCTTGTGTGAAGAGATACCAGGAGAGATTGAGTGTAGAATGGCAAGATGTAAGATTCGGTGAAGCTAGGGGAGTAGATGACGAATGGGAGGTGTTTAGGGAAGCAGTACTTAAATGTGCGAGAAAAGTGTGTGGCATGCGGAGGGTGAGAGGTGGACAGGTGAGAAAAGTGAGTGAATGGCGGGATGAAGAAGTAAGTTGCTAGTGAAAGAGAAAAGAGAGGTGTGTGGGTGTCTTTTGCAGGGAAGGAGTGCAAGTGATTGAGAGAAGTACAACAGAAAATCGGCAAGAGTTCAAGAGGTAGACGCAGGGGCCGAAAAAGATGGCAAGTGAGAGTTGGGGTGAGTATCAGCAAAGTTAAAGGAGAATAAGATGTTTTGGAAGGACGATAATAGGAAGCGAAAAATAAAGAGGACAAATGAGAACATCGGTGCAAGGGGCAAATGGGGAAGTGGTAGCAGGCAATGATGGGTTGAAGTGCTGTAGAGTTTGTTTAATGTGTTTGATAAGATGGCAAATATAGGATGTTATAGCCATAGAGGTGTGCGAAGTGAGAGTCATGAAAAGGGGTTTAGTGGTGAAAGCCTTGCGTTAGATGAAGTGTGGCAAAGCAGAGTGAATGGAATTAGTTGAATTTCTAAAATGTGTGACTGTGTTGTTGAGTGGTAAGTTAGTGCGAAGATGGGCATGTTTGAAAGTGCTGAATTGTCCAGACGGTGTTGTATGGATGTGAAGCATGAAGTTAGTGTTTTGGAATGAAACGATTGAGGACAGTAGGTTGTTAGAGGAGGGTTGATCGAGTAAGTATTGATAGGATAAAGAGAGGCCTGGTAATAAGAGTATGCTTGAGAGAGCTGAAGAGTAGGGGTGTTGAAAAGGTTTAGTCGTATGGAGAGAATAAGTGGGTACTGTACATGTGTTAGGGTGGTATACATGTGTCAGGATGGTATACTCGTGTTAAGGTGGTATACATATGCCAGAATGGTATACACTTTTCAAGATGGTAAATATGTATCAGGATGGTATACACGTGTCAGGATAGTACACAAGTGTCGTGTTGTACCTACACAACACAGTCGTTCGTGTACACTTATATACACTTAATGAACTCTGGGGTGGCGACGGGGAGCTTGGATCTGGTAGAGCTCTGTGCTCCCCACAAGGGGATGCCCCGCTAAGATCTCTATAAAGAAAGTAATCATGAAAAGTTGAACCTTTGTCTGTTGCAGGTGTACATGGGCGGCAAGAAGCCTTACTGGAGCTACGAGGGTGAATTTGGTAAGTGTGTCTTTTATTCCTATTGTTGCTCTTGGTGAGTGTTACCTGTTATTCCTTGAGTTCCTTTTGGTAAATGGTCCACAACTGTTTGTTATTCACGTGTTTTTCACAAGTTCCTATCTTTTTTTTTTCTGTGTTCGTCTTTCTACTTCCCAAGATCCGTTCTTCTATTGCTACCAACTGTTTTTTACATCCAGTTCGTATATGTATAAGGTCAAGCCAGTACGTAAATACAGCCGGAGCAGCACATACATAAACAGCAGACCAACACATATGTACATACAGCAGGACCACAACATACATACATACAGAAGTACCAGCACGTACATACATACATACAGCAGGACCAGCACGTACATACATACCGCAAGATGAACACATACATACATACAGCAGGACCACCACGTACATACATGCAGCAGGACCAGCACATACATACATACAACTGGACCAGCACATACATATATACAGCTGTACCATCACATTCATACATACAGCAGGACCAACACATACATATATACAACAGGACCAGCACGTACATTCATACAGCAGGACCAGCACGTACATCCACACAGCAGTACCAGCACAACACATACATACAGTACAAACAAACAGAAGGTCTTATCATGTTGATCAGCCGTGAACCTCGTCTTCTCCCTCCAGGTCCGTCTCAGTGGGTCAGCGACTTCCCTCTGTGTGGTGGATCACGCCAGTCTCCCATCAACCTTGACCCCTTTGATGCCAAGCCATTGATCTCCTCACCATTTGTCTTCACGAATTATGACGTCTTCCCGTCCAGCGCTACCATCATGAACAACGGTCACACAGGTACCATGATACTCCATTCCTGAGACCCAGGTACGCTGGGACTTCCTTCTCCTGACTCAGATGAGCCATTGCTAGCTTGAAGTGACTCAAATGCTCCTTGTGTAACTTTTTGTAGCTCAGATGTGGCCATTACTAGCTATCAATTTCGAACGCCTTATGGTGTCTGCTTGCAATGATTTACTTAAGCTGTTGCTTGTTCTTAGTAACTCAATTCGCCCATTAATAGCGTTAGTGACATATGGGTCACTCATAGCGCTACGTGACTCGGAGAAACCGTTGCTAGTGACTTTAAGGTAGAACGTTTTCATTTTTCAGCGGCTCGGGGTAACCCACTACGCATCTCGCTTGCTTCTAGCAGATGGTGAACTTTTAGCGGCTTAGCAGATTCCAGTAGCTCAGAGCCTCTAAGTTTCTGGTGACCCGGATGAAATGTATTTACCTTCTAGTGACTCATAAAGGATATAACTTCCTTTCATGGATTTGTATATGAAGTTCCTAGTTTGTCTTAAGTAGGTTGACGTTACTAGGTTATAGTGAGTCAGGTTAGGGGCTATTAGCATCTTGCGACTCAGGGAGTCGCTACTAAACACCAATAACTAAGATAAGGTGCTATTAACCTACAGTAACTCTGGAGGGCGCTACTAGACACTGGTGACTCGGGAAGGGCGTTACTAGCCTCCTGTCACTCAGCTGGGATGCTACTAACCTCCAGTGACTCAGGCGGGACACTGCTAACTTTCAGTGAAACAGATAGAACGCTAGTACCCTCCAGGGACTCAGATGGGGCACTGCTAGCGTCCAATGACTAAGGCGGGACGCTTCTCGTGACTCAAATGGGACACTGATAGCCTCCAGTGACTCAGGTTGGGCATTACTATGCTCCAGCACCTCAGATGGGGCACCACTAGCCTCCAGTGATTCAGACGGGACAGTTCTAGACACCAGTGACTCGGGCGCTACTACCCTCCAATAACTCAGGGCACTACTAGCCTCCAGGTTGGGTGGTACTATGCTCCAGTGACCCAGCTGAGACACTACTAACCTCCAGTGACTTACGTAAAGCATTTCTAACCTCCAGTGACTCAGATGGGGCACTGCTACCCTCCAGTGACTCAGATGGGGCACTACTACCCTCCAGTGACTCAGATGGGGCACTACTACCCTCCAGTGACTCAGATGGGGCACTACTAGCCTCTAATGACTCAGTAACTCCGTTACGGTGCTACTAGCCTCTAGTGACTCAGGTGTGGCACTACTAGACTTCAGTGACTCAGATGGGACACACCGAGCCTCCAGTACTCAGAAAGGGAGCTACTAGCCTCCAGTGAATCGGGTGGGGTGCTACTACCCTCTAATGACTCAGATGTGGCGCTGCTAGCCTCCATTGATTCAGATGGAACACTACAAGCCTCCAGTGACTCAAGTGGATCCCAACTAGACTCCAGTGACTTAGATGGATTGCTACTAGCCCCCAGGGACTCAGATACGGTACTACTAGCCTTTAGTGATTGATTTAGGGTTTTACTAACCTCCAGTGACTCAAGTGGGGCGTTACTAGCATCCAGTGACTCAGGTGAGGCGCTTCTAGCCTCCAGTGACTTAGATTGGGCGCTACTAGCCTCCAGACTCACATGGAACACTGTTACCCTCCAGTGATTCAGATGGGTCGAATCTAGGCTCCAGTGACTCAGTTGGAAAGCCAATAGGCTCCAGTGGCTCAAGTGGGGTTTTACTTGGCTCTAGTGACTTATATGGGTCACTACTAGCCTCCAGTAAGCTGGATAGGGTGCTACTGGCCTCCAGTGACTTGGATGAAGGAGCGTTACTCGCCTCCAGTGACTCAGATAGGGTGCTACAAGCCTCCTGTGTCTCAGATGTGTCATATTCGCCTCCAGTGACTCAGGTGGGTTACTACGAGCCTCCATTGACTCATATGGAGCGCTGCTATCCTCTAGCGACTCAGATGGAGAGT
>JAUUDY010160531.1:0-10406 GCA_032361765.1 Panulirus inflatus
GAATATGACAATAATATCGATGTATCCCCCATCTATAATCTGTATCCTAAACAAGTGCTATAAAAATATAAAACCCGAAAGAAAACATCTTATCATCCATAAATCTGAAATCGGTGCCAGGAGGATTTTTCTAAATCATCCATTTTCTCTTCCAGCATTCATTGGAGTTATCGTCGGCTGGACATCCACCCCCTGGGGCCCCCACCTGATGGATGAAAGGGTGGAGAGACGACTCAACCCCGGGACGAAGGCCGCCATGATGAATGAGGAGATTACGAGAGAGAGAGAGAGGAGAAGAGACTTTACACCCAACAAAATATTTCGCAGTGTCTTACACTGACACACATGTTCATGCTTCTAATGTACTTGTATAAGGTTATCACCCACTTCATACAGGCGCTAACTAATGTATAGTGTTATATATAATTTATGAAAATATGTACTCGCCTATGGAAAAGAATAAAAGTCAACTACTGTTTGTACGCTCAAGTGATTTATCAAATAAATTCGTCTTGTAGAAAGTTTCCGATAGGGGAAGCTACACCGCTGTATAAGCTAAAGTGTGTAGCCACACCTAACGCCCGTTATTTAAAACAAATAAGCAGTCGCAGCTCACACCATTAACTGGTATAGGTGAAAAACTAAACGCGCACGCTGTAACTGGAATACAAATTCAACTGGTAGCGATAAGTGTCCAGTATGTATGTACCAGATAAACTATCTAATTCAAGCTTAACTAACCCAGCGTTGCGTAAACGTAATGTTTACGCCATTTCCTCCCTTGAGATTCATATCTTTTTGAAACTGAATATTTGATTATCATCCCTGTGCTGAGAGTGACAATGTGACCGCCATAGGCGAAAGACTAGAAACAAAAGGACAAAAAGAAATGAATAAAACTCTGTCTATGTCTTTGTTATAAGTCACAAAATATATATATATATATATTGCCATAGCCAGCTTGGACCTGAACCCTGAGTCTCCTGGCGGAATGAGATAAATGATTTTACATTAAGTAAGGGCATTTTGTACGAAAATGTGAGTCAAGGCACAATGTAAAAGCTTTTTGAGAACAGAAAATGTTTGGCTCCAGCCTAACGGAACAATCGAACATTTCATCTTTCCAAACTGTTAGGAACATTACTACTTATTAATTGATCATGCATTAAAACACTGAACTAAAAGTGATGGACGCATTAGTAGATAAACCCACTGCTATATAAGAATCCTGATCTCTACTAACGTATGGAGTCCCTCCACACATGAAATAGCTGATATTTGCATTATGGTGGAAGTTTCACACGTTCTGCAGCATAGTGGTACGGACACTGCCAGGCGAATTCCATTGTCGTACAATATTTTACGGGAGTGGTGAGAAGATATACACCCTAGTCTCGTAATTTAATTTCCTTTGAAGGTATGCATTTCTGTAAACCCAGTATGTAAATTTGCTGTTCAGTTACAGTGTTCTTGCTTGAGTTCCTAGGTAACTAATACAAGGTAATTATAGCCGCGACCCATATGACCACTTCAGAAAATAAGTTACATAGTAAAACTGATAATAACGATACTTGATTGGTCACGTAAATTACATGAAATATGTTTTGTGTTCGCAGATAAACTAATAGAATTATATATCACATTCGTAGTCTTAGTCCTGAGCTTCCTGCATTTGCGAAACAAACACTCAAACATATGACAACCAGAACATCAAACGGATTTTCGGTAAATGATAAAAGAAATAACATTAATTTTCATTATCTTGTGTGATAGCAGTATCTTTTAGTCATTATAGACAGAGTTGCTATGGGAGACTTTTACGGTGAATACAACAGGAAGCCATGCATATTTACTTGATGATTTGAACGTAACGCGATTACGAATACTTTGATAATGGATGTAATTAGTTCCTTTATCATGACGAAAACACCAGAGTGATCCGTTAACATGTTGTTGCTTAAGGTGAAGTGAGCAACTGCATCATGAAAGTATATTCAAGTAATTTTTCATGCTTGCGTGCCTGTATTCACACGGTTTGATGGCTTGGTCGTGGGTGTTTAATTTACCAAGTCAATTCATAATTTGATTCGCTGTTTGGTTCATTGACTCAGTGTATCAGTTACATCCGCTCGGGTGGAGGTTGACCTACTGGTTGTCTAGGTCGCTGTTTGCGTAGTTGGTTAGTCTGTCCTCGTCACCCGGTTTCTTTGGTTGACGCGTCATCTGAAGTGTGGCGACGACTCGACAATTAAAGGCAAGAGGCCATGTTGTATGTAGTTGCCCTGTGCAATACACTATGCTCTCCTACTTAACCTGGCCCTGTTCTTTCCTGCGTTAGTGAGTTGGTGAGTCAGCCTTCAGTGGCTGTCAAATGTTAGTCTTTTGGCCCAGGTACTTGTTTTATTATTTTTTCTGCCTCACCTGCACGTGGGGTAGCTGGCGATCAGTCTGCAAACATGCAATCTCTCTGTCTCACACATTAAACTTAACTGCACATGATGACTCATTCATCGTATGTATATTTTCTTGTGGTGAGCGCAACGCGCTGGCTCTACCTCTCGACAAAATCTGATTGTAAGTAATCGTTAAGTATTCCCTCCTCATCCATCCCATCCAGCCTTATACCCTCCACCTGCTTCCCTCTGTCCCTATCCCTCTCCACCTCACAATACAGCCACAATGCCCTCCCGGGGGATCGGTCAGGCAAGTCGCGGGTGCTCGGCAGGTCACCTGTGATACACAATCTTATCATTCTCGTCCTCAATGGCTCGCCCGCTGTCTGTGATTGTAGCTGTGTTGGTGTAGAGACGGGAGCACTGTCGGGCTGATGGTGGGGGCCTGTTGTGTGGTTGTTTATTGGATTACGTGTTTATGTGCTGTAGGAACGGGAGATTTTACACTGTGGTCTCTTCGGCGTAGCCTGCCTTTACTTTCTTATAAGAATTTAGTTTTTTAACGCATGCACACTCACTTTTTCTTTACGTAAGTACCTCCATATGTAAGTGTGTCCACCGTTCTCTCCCTGTGAAAGTATTTTCTCATATCTTTCCTTATCTGTTCATTATTATCTACTAGTGAATCCAGTACAACGTAATATTAATCACTCTCCTGACTGAGACCCAAATTAAGCTGTCGAAATTATACTTGACATGCTCTTTTCACGTAGTTGAAGGGAATATCGAAAGATAACCTATGAATGATATACCATCCTAATTCTAATATGTTCCTGTGATTGGCTAGATGCCATGTCAGCTGAATTTCTTTTAAGCTGTTCCAGTAATTTCCTTCGCGCTTCCACATGATATTAACTTGAGCTCTACATTTCCATTCCCCCTTCGAAGCATTTGTTGGCATCTGTTAAGCACTAGACCAAGACTCACTCCCTACTCTGTTATCATAAGTTTGTAACAATTCTTTATTAGCCTAACTATTCTGTTATTCCATAATGAAGCGTGTTTTTTCTTTTTTTTTACATGTAGAACAGGTATATACGCTTTTTGGAGTGACTGTATATTGAAACCAAGTGTAACAGCCAAATATTGGTTTCCATTATCAGCGGATGTAGATGAAGGGATATGTTGCTAGTTGTATGGACTTCAGGAAATGTTCTCATTTGACTACGACTTTTACACACTCACACTGGCATGAATAACCATCTTGATTAGACTAATTTGTCTTAGTGCTAGTAAAGTTTGAACAGACAAATTTTACCAGAAAACGTAACAACAGTTTTATGCAAAACACTTGTATTCTCAGGTTAGAACCTCAGACCCAGAGCACAGTGCGATCAGGAGTGCAACAAGCAAATCAGATTTAACATAATAATGACTGAACATTAAAGTAATAAGAGGAAATAGACTAAAAAGGGAAGACTATAGAGAAGAAATAATGAGCAAAGAATAAAGAAACGGGCATGCTATATAACAGGATATGGAGGGACTGCATATTAAACCAAAGGCAAAATTTGGATGGAAAAAAAGATACGGAAAGCGAGGGCGCAAGTGAAAACGAAGAGCGTTAAAGACGAGAGAAAAGATAAATGGACAGAGGAAAGACGGGAAAGGTCAGAGATAAATTAGAGAACGTTCGTGAGAGCGAGAGTATAAGGGCCTGGCCCTAAGCCAGTAAGAGGGTTTGGGGAGCTTTGGTCGCCCCCTCACACACAGCGGCCACTAAGACCCTAGAAGCATTTCCTGCACGGGGAATTAAACCTCTGTGACGTCACTGTGTACACATTACCCCAGTTCCGTGACGCCACAGCAGTCTGGAAAAAGGAAGTCCTGAGCTTTGCATGATTACTGTTTGATTGATATTTGCCTACCAGAGGGAGGGGTTTACACTTGTGTTGCTCCGTCTGTTGACCATGTGTATATGTACCTTTATGTACGCTTTCTTACACAAACACATACACCAGCCCAGTCTGAATATATCTGCTCTTCACTGAAGATGTTGATACGAAGATGAAATTAAGACAGTGGTCAGTTGTTTGACTCGCACGCACGTATTGCATATCCTCACACGATACACCTCTGTGTGTGTATTCGTCTTTCATACACAAATTGATAGAAAATTTATAAGTATGTCAGCAGAGAATTTATAAGTATGTCAGCACCGTATACTACCTAGTGATCATGTATGTTGTTGGATATGATATTTGTCGACAGGTCTAGGTCCATAAGCCAGTATCTGTTCTTGATAACATTGATATACAAATCTCATAAATGTTCTCTAAAGCCATGGGAGATGACGTTCAAGAATTACATATAGATGCACAGAGGTTTGGTAGGAAAAAGGTGAGCGCCATGCACAGTAAGTGCATAAATGTCACGTTTTCTAAAAAGGTTTTCGACCAAAACTTTCCACATTACACGTAATCATAGAAAGAAAAGGGAGTGAGAAAAGGCTGTATTAGATGATGGACTATTACATTTACATGACATGATTAATATATTCAAGATAAGAGGATACGAAGGGTCGTTATAAACCTGAGCAACCGCAATAAACATTTAATAGCGGCAATATTCAACTTGACGTCAGTAGCTACGGCCAATCACAAGCACACCAGGGGTGAGGGGGCGGAGCCTCACGGATCATCATGCTTGCTCCCGTCACGTAATGTAAACAGGGACAGGAAACTCGGGCATGTATTCCATTTTTTTCGGTGTTTTAGTGGCCATTGTGATTTTATGCAGCGAAAGTTGACATTGGCATGCTATACCTTGTTTGATGAACATGATTACGTGAAATAGTTGATAGTGAAGACCGTTGATAAAGGACAGTGTTAGCGTTGTTGTGAGGAAGAAGTTGCCACACACTGCCTTGCAGCGAGGACCAATATGCAACGCCATGGTAAGTGGGTCTGGCTACTTGTAATTTAACTACTCCATGATAGGCACTGCCAGTACACGTATATTCATATACACCACTTTCGTGCCATAATACAACTGTTGTGTGTATAAACACATATGAGTAAACACGTTACATAATGTAAAAGGTTAAGAGACTTCTCGTAACACGGGAATGGTAATCACATGACAGGCATTAGACCACTAACACCCTCACGCTGGCCAGGTGATAGCGATATATATTCCTTAATTCACACGTACATTAGAGACACTTATCATGCACTTAAAATACATACAAACTCGTGTGTTTAATACTCTTAAGTAAGTGCAAGATAACTGGCAGAAAAGAAGAGAAAAAAAACCGAGCAGTTCCTCATGCCTTATGGTGTTTCCATGGTTGGACATCTTGTAGGTAATGGGCTAAGGGGTTAAGATGCTGCTAATGGATGTAGGAGATGGTATCTGGGTGAAACACTAGATGCTCCTGCCTACGTGACTGTTGCCCCTCCTGGTGTTGCCCTCGTTGTCGTTAGGTCTTGTGTGTTGCACTGGTTTATGGTCTGGTTTTGTTCGTTCAGTGGTTCTTAACTGGTGGTACATAGAATTGTTTGTTAGTTTTTTCTTTTCTAGTCTATTATGTCTTATCACTGCTTGGTAGGTTAAGTTATGCTAGGGTGTTGATTTATATAGTCCTGGTGTAGCCTGTAGTTATGTTTTGTTCTGGCACGTTGTAAGATCATGTTAGTCTACGTCCTGTTCATCTACGTTTGTCTGGTGGTTGTATATGGCTCTTGTTTGTCTTGTTCATTTGTTTGCTGAACCCGTTTTCGTCCAGATAAAGAAAATCTTTGAAATTTTTTATACATGTTCATACATACCCTGAAACATACATAAGATTTTTAGGATCAGCCGGTGTGACTCTGCGAACTTGACTCATTAGCGTG
The DNA here is from genome assembly GCA_032361765.1 of Panulirus inflatus. NCBI lineage: Eukaryota > Metazoa > Arthropoda > Malacostraca > Decapoda > Palinuridae > Panulirus > Panulirus inflatus. Next base: position 6,290 of record JAUUDY010160531.1, read on the forward strand.
TTACTTGAATTTCCATGAGTTTCATGATCACGAGGAAGAATTGCGCCTTTTAGTTATCACTTCATGAGGCATCTCATTGTTTCTTTGGGGATATTGTTAACATGATACATCAATATTTGACAAGCGTTTTTGGTCTTATTAATTTGAATGATTACTGGATATCCAAAACTAAATGCCTTTGATAAGTTAGTGACGTTCTATGATTCAGTCGTATACACCGATCGGAATATTGTGTTCACTGTTGAACCATACTTTACATTGGGTCTTATTCCACTCGTATAATGGTTTATAAGAAATCATTTGGGGACTACACATGCTGCTTGAAGATTCTAAAATAGCAGTTGAAATTCACACGCGTTTAACAACCCACTAGCGACGTCACATTCCATGACGGTGACATGTGGGGATGATGAAGACATTTCCGTGACGCTAGCCATACATCTCCACCAAACCCTTGCCAGAATCTAAATCGAAATCTAGTTTTTGACATTTTTTTAGCGGGTCCGAGAATGCTTTGGTGTAACGCGGCATCGGCTGGGCCCCCAGCACCCGGCGCCACATCAAGTGTCCAGATGCAGCGGGGATAACCCAGCCAAGATGAACAGCTGTTCTGCGTCCCTGGAACAAGATGGATAAGCTGGCTGACAAACCTCGCTGGGCTGCGGTAGGGGGCGGTTACCCAGGTGGTGGTGAGGTGAGGCTGCTGCGGGGAGTGGCGGCGGGTCTGTGAAGGGTCGTGATCACCGAGGTGTTTGCAGGGGTGAGGCTTGCCAGTTAGAGTGTGAGGAGTGGCCTAGTGTTGGGAAATGGTAATGGTGGGGTAGGTACTAGGAGTGATGTTGGCGATGGTTAGTAAGAATGGTGGTGTTAACGATGACGGAATGATACTGAAGTGACAATGACTGAAGTGGCGATGGGAAGAACTGTGGTGTTAACGATATTAGAAGCTAATGATGATGGTGAATGTAATAGTGAGGGACTATCATGGGTTTCGATCAGGAAGGACAAAGATCGCAAAAAAGACAACAGCGACATTGATAGATTGCTGATACAGTGGAAACACGTTAATTCGTCAGGCATTACTGGGATGTTACACGGAAATATCAGCAGCGATGTGTAATTCCAACGTGGCAATCTCTCTAACTTGTGTTGTCCTGCTTCTCTATGGCTCCTTCGGTATGTCTCGTCCCCTGTGACAGTGATTGCTTCCCCTGGGAGAGGTTCATGAAGCCCCTGTGGTAGTGTGTATGCCCTCAGTCTTTTAGTACACCCCCATAGGTCGTGTCCTGCGCCCCTGCTTGTGGTAACAACCTCCCTTATCAGTTATCGAAGACTGGGCCGCGCACGTCAGTACAACACGAGGGGTAGTTTGTTGGTGTCCGAGGATTACATTTTTACTGGACCTACTGGGAAAATATGAGGTTAGAGGAGGGATAAGACAGTGTGAGTTTGGGGGATGGGAGGAATGAGTAAGTTGTGCAGGGTGGATGGCTATGAAGGCTAATAGCACTGACCCAAGTGACCCTAGCCACCGTACTTTCAGTCCCCTCTGTACATTTCTCCTGATGTAACACGGTCTTTACCACCTCAAATTGCCCTCCTCATCTGTTATTTGCTAACCCCCCCCCCCCTTGACTTAAATGCCATACCCCTGACATCACTGCTCACCAGGTAATGTTATCCCAGATATCACTCTACCGTTGCTTATCAGTCATGTACTCTGGTATAGTTATCATCATCAAACCACACGCCTCCCCACTGTAACTCTTATACTTTTCAATATCTCACCCTCAGCAACATCACCTCCTGGACTTAACATTTCATATGCTCTAACAGCACTTCTTGTTCTTTATTATCTCTCTGATGATCAGTAATCACTTCCCCCAACAACAGACAGTATCCTTTATGTCCTAATATCGCCTGCAAATCATCTAGCAGTACCCTCTAACGCTCTAGCATCTATAAATCTGTTTCTTGTCTGAATATCATTCATTTCCTACCGACCTCTTATAATTTCCTTGGCCTGTACTTTATTATTGTTCTCTGTGACATCATTCCTTTGCTCTGACATGATTACTTCTGACATGACCCTCATGATCCTTTCTTTCATTCATTACCTCCAGCCTTAAGTATTACTTTTTTATGATATTAACTTTCCCAACGTTTCTGTTTTTTTTTTTTTATTTATGACAGTAGTACATCCTGATGTCAGCTTTTGATTTGAATAATACAACTTTCTGACCTCACTCTTTCTTTCTGACATCATCCACCCTAATCTTGCCTCTTAAATCCTGACCACTTTAGTCTCTTGAACTTCACCCCCTTCCCTACCCCTGGGGTGTGGGTGAGGTCATGAGGGTGGGGTACCTAAGGCCTCCTCTCGTGTGGCCTACCCACACGTCCCCCAGCGGTTCTAAGATGGATAAGCTGGGCGACAAGATGTTACTGATAGTGCCGGAACCCCGGGCTCTCGTAGATGTCTCTTTGATACACCAGTCCTGTGTGGCTGAACGGAGGAGTGGCCCCCAACCCCCTCAGAAAACCAGGGAGTGGGCTATCTCCATCCTTCCTCCCTGCCCCTCCAGCACTCTACGACCATTCCAGGAGGTGGCCATTGCCATATATTACAAGAGCCCTTGGGCGTGACTTTGGTTCTCTCCTGTAGGCGTCTGTCTTCATAATCTCGTGTCTTCATCGATCGATCGTTCCGGTGCCTCAATACCGAAGGTTTGGTCGTGTGTGTGTGTGTGTCATTGATGAAAGTATGATCACGGTGTCTGTGCTAGGATAAAGAAACGAGGAAAGAATTTCCTGTATGTTGGCGGACGTAATGAATTAATGATTTTAGCGTTGAAGAATTGACTAGAATTCTGTGCTGTACTTTACATGTTGCTTACAGCATACGACGTACAATTTAACATAAGATTTATCATTTTGTGCGAAAAGTACACACATCTAGTTTTTGATCCTTGATGTCCTCTACTTCAGTCACAATTTTATGTATTTACCAACAGACTAACACGCGGAGAAATGGAAAATTTCTGGAAAACTTGTGGTCCAATTTCTTCCATGAGTCGTCAGACCAGCTGTTGGGATCGGAAATATACGAAACGGCTTTATTTACGTTCATGAGAGCGGAAGAAGTTGACATTAAGTTTTCGGGTGATTATCTTTTTATTCTTAGGATTCCAGAGAAAAACGATGTCGACCCATTGTCAAGGGAAGAATTACACTGGTTTTACGGAGGCGGTCACCGCGAGGGACCAAAGGATTAAGCATTAAAATCTTGATTGGCGGAAGTGAAGACCGCCAGGAAAAATGGCTGAATGTTGACATTCTCCCAGACTCGATCAACCGTAACACAGCGTCCCGATCTCCGCACTGTAGTCCATCAGTAACAAGTTCTGTCACTGAATTAAACCCTCAGAATGAACTGGTTAGGTTAGCTGGTCAGAAGGCTACGTCACGGTAAACCAGAACAACATATTCCTTTTGATATAATGATCATTTGTAATATATTTTTCCCCTCGAGCTGGCCAAAGCCAACGCCAACCGGAGGTTGCGGGGGGATGTACGTCATCACGTTTATGAGTGACGAGCGTCAGCGGCAGTGATGTTAGGTCGGTTATTGACGACAGTTGATGTATTATGGTGTGGCTAGCCCTCCTATGTGTGTGTGTGTGTGTGTGTGTGTGTGTGTGTGTGTGAAATTCCTGCCCCTCTTCGATGGCAACGAAGATTTCGAAAACATGAAGGTCTTCATGACCATGACAACACGGGTAAATCTGGAGTTCGGAAACATCCTTTCGACAAAGTTCCTCACACAGCCGTCTGTGTAAGTCACCTACACTGGAAGTAAATGTATCGATCCCTTCTGTTGTAAGGAAGCTATCCGAGTGGAAAGTATACCCTTGGGTCCACTCTACAAGCTGAGGTCCCGCGATCACCGACGCTCTCAAGCGTTTAGTAACTGATGATGAGGCTGGAGGTAATCCCGTGTCGCTCACCGCTAGAAAAGTTAGGGATGCTAACAACGAGCCGTGTGAGATTTGCTGTCTGCTCTTGTGTGAAAGAGAAAGACGACTATGTTTGTGGAGAGAGAGAGAGAGAGAGAGAG